>JAVCKT010019160.1:0-12907 GCA_032273925.1 Rhynchotus rufescens | reverse complement strand
CCGTTAGGAGCGCGGCGGGGGGGGGGGGAGGGCGCCGAGGCCGGCCTCGCGAGCAGGCGCCGCCGCCCGGGACGAGCCCCGCGGAGCCGCGGGGAGCCTCGGGCCGCCCTGCCCCGCTCCTGTCCTCTTGTTGTAGTTCTGCGGATGCCTTGTGGCTGCCTCCCTCACCGCTGGGCATTGCACCGGGGTCGCGCTCGCAGGGCAGGGCTTTGCGCCCTGGGGCAGATGCGGGGACGCCCGGCGCTCTCTGGGCTCCTGGCAAGTTTGCTGTCAGAAACCCTGCATGGACAGAGAGAAAGTGAAACAGGGCTGGGCACGGGGCCTGCTTCTGCCGTCAGAAATGTGCAGGAAAAATTGAGAGAGGGCAGACAAAAACCACAGCGGTGATACCTTGAGCAGGAGCAAGCCCTTGGCCTTGGCATTCCTGACTCTGTCCTGCATTGCAATGGTTACTGTCACCCCTGTTTGCTTTTTATGGTCATGCTGGTTTCCTGGTTGCATGACCCTTCCAGTGGGCCCCTGCTTTTAGTAATTTAACCTTTTATGAGATTGTTTGGATTTACAGTATGGATGGGAGAGAGGCAGCCATCGCACAACTGCCCATTTAACTGCCCTGCTCTATGCAAAGGTCACCGTTGTTTAAAGTATTCAGAGAAAACGTTCCCCCCCCCTTTATTTTTTTTTTCCTCCTTCTCCCCCAGGCAACCAGTCATTTTCTAATTTTATTTTTACTTAAGTGAAAAATACCATTTGGATATTGTAACCTCTTTTGTGCTGAGCTGTGCAGAATTGGTGCCGTTAGGGATTCAATGGGAGACTTGTTTGCTTGCTGGTATCCAAAGACATAAACTACGTTGAAAATAGAATTAAAGCCACAGCTCAACTTGTGCCGTGCCTCCTTTTTGTGTGTGCGCGTGTGTGTGTGTGTGCACGCTTAGCTTGAAACCCAGAAGAGCCTGCATTGCTTATGAGTTCCAAAATGACCTCAGAGAATAAGCAAAATAAATTAATACAGTCTTCATGAGTCTCCCTCAGCGTCTCAGCTAATCAATACAGACAGTTCTGTGCTGGCCGGGCTGGTGCTGGTGTTTGATTTACCTAAAATATGCAGGGTTTTGTTGCAATGTTCAGAATAGAAGCAAATGTGTCATATAGTCTAAGCTTGAACAAAGAGCCCTTATAAAGCAGCTTTGCGACAAGCTACAAACTCTACCCGTGTTACTCTGCCATAGCTCATTTAGGTACACAGCTCTCTTCTGTATGTGGTAGTTTCTTAGCATTGGGCAATATTTTGAGAAAAATGTGGGGGCTGACTAGAGCTAGACTACATTCTTTGTTCTTCTTTTGTAATTTATGAATCGCTCCTCATCAAAAGCAAGAAGCTTCAATTTATGTTCACAATTTTTCTAATCCTTCTTGTAATCTTCGAGAATTTGAGCATCAGGCTTCCTGGTTTTGAATAACAAATCATGTTATTATTTACTGCATTAGACCTCAGAATAGCTGCGTGTCTCAGTTATGACTTTGCTTAACAAAGCGCTGGTAATAACTGAAGGCAAAGGCCTGTGCCGGGAGCCCTGTGCCAGGGGCAAAGCCCAAAATCGGCTGAGCCGCTGGTGTCCAGAGGGGAGATTCGTGCTCCTTGCCCGGCCTTCCCGACAATGCTCCTCTCGGCTCCAGCTCTGGGATCTTTCTGGGATAAAGTGGAGCCACTATAGTGATGGGCTGAGCACCAGGGTCAGCCCAAGGGAGCTGCGCGGAGCAAGACAGGGCAGGACAGGGCCACAGCCCCTCACGGCACCAGAGCTGTCACGTTGGCTGTGCTGTCTCCTGAAACCTCCCACCACTTACAAGGAAGAGTAAAGCAGCAAACATCTTATGGTAACTGCCATCGCTCTGTCAGATTTTTGTTAGAGATTACTTTTTTTTTTTGAGTAGGGTTGCTTTAGAAATGAAAGCACTACAGAAGTCTAGAAATGACAGAGGTCTCTGATCATCCTTCTGGTTAACTCCTTTCTGATACTGGATTATCGTCATGGTCCCAAATGCCCTGCCTAGCTTAATTTTTCTTAGAAGGATTTCCCCTCCAATCTGTGGGATTTCCAAGGAAGATAGTGCTGAAGAAAACATAAGACAACTGTAGTAGAAGGCAACATAACTGTTCAGTACCTGCAGCAGTTAAAATAAATCCTTTAAGGCTCCTTAATGAAATATATTTTAAGCAATTATCTTAGTGGGCAAAATCACATCCATCAAAATATGGACATCCATCCACTTTCTCAATTTTAGATGCCTATTTCCACACAGAATTTCAAATTGTGGACACGTTATCCTTTAAAAAAAGTAACAAATCAGACTGCCATTTTCAAATAGGTTGGACAAAACTCACCACACCTTTACCCGAGTTAATATGGGCCTTTTGGTTCATGCAGTGTCTAATTAAGATCAAAAGAAATTTCAGTGGCAGGGTCTGACCTCCTCCACAACACAGGAGCTTGCAAACGCTTACTTCCCAGAAGAAAGGCAGTCAATGCGTAGGTTTCAAGAAATGGCAATGCGCCTCCTGCTACTAGTTGCTTTAATCTAATTATTGATGACCTTACGGTTAAATGTTTAGACTAGATTTTTCATTTTCACCTGTATTTTCTTGCATAGCTCTGCTCATCCTTTCTCTGCTGGATTGGTTTAGTAGTTTTGATGAGCTGAATAAGGAACACTGGCACCTTACCCAATTGATACTAATAGGCTAAGAATAGCTCACAAAGTAAATTGTGTGTTTTCTGTAATTGCTCACAGTGTGTCACAATGGAAGTATCCACAACATCCTCTATCCATAAATAGCAGAAAAATAAATGGGTGCTGGTGTTGGTTTTGCATGGAGAATTGTTTGGTTTCAGTTACTCCAGTGCTCAAAAACCTCTGTTTTTCTCCACTTAACCTGAAGGCAGTGTGTACAACCCTTCTCATGCTTGTCTTTCTTGATTCATTTATGCTAAAACACAGAGTTCCTCAGTCTTTCCATCTCTCACCATTAAGCAAAGGTCCTTGAGAGTTTCTCAGATAAAACAGCGCTGACCCTTTAGTATCAGTTCTTAGCACATCCATTACAAGTTAGAAAAACAGGCAAGTTGGAAATGGCACAAACAACTTTTAATAGAAACACATAGGGACTCAGAAATCCTCTCAGTAAGAAACAGACTCATATAGGACAAACAGTGGTCTCAGCATTGGCTATCTTAGTTGCCTGTTACCAGAAGAGCTGACGCTCGAGTTGGAAGGCAAGGATGGAGCCGAGATGCGTGAGGAAATCAGAGCTGTCTAACTTGGTCTCAAATTGAGCTCCTGCCTTTTGAAAACCAATAATGGAAGTAAAACTCTTTTTAAAATTATAAGTCACAAATTAGTGTGCTGACTGCACAGCATAACATGTAAGGAAGAAAAAGGAGCACAAACCCACACTGCAGCTATTCAAACTGCTTGTGAAAGCCCTGCCCTGCAGGTGCTGTTCCAAGAGCCCCAAAACTGAATCAAATAAGGCAGCTATAGTATCACTGTTTCTTTCACACATTACTCTTTCCAGCAACAGGTTTTTGCCTCTTTTTTGCACTGACACTCATCCACATCCCCTAGTAAGACAAATTGAGCACACATACCTATCCCAAAGAACTTTGCTGAAGCAGTCATATGAGCAGCGATTAAGACTGTAAACCCAAAAGTAGAATTTGCAGCAGCACCCCTTTAAATTGCTTTTAGTTGTTGTGAAAGCACAGGTGCTATCACTTTGGGCTGATAAGATTCTCTTTTAACAAGGTCAACCCTGAAAGTTACCTATCACTGAAGGAAAGAAGAAGGGAGGGCAGTCTTTAGCATCTGCAAATGTAGCCTCTTGTGTTTGTGCTTTGGGAGTTAAAAAAGCTGGGGTTTTGATTTCACTTCAACTTTAGTTTTTTTGTTTTATCTTTTTTTAAAAACATGGTAAAGGTCTAGTTGGATGTCAGTTGTTTCCCTTAACTTTTTTCTGGAAGTGGAGAGGGTGGCCTGAGCACCATGGGCTCTGAGGGGGGCTGTGATTGAGTCAGGGAGCTCTGATGGGAGCACTTAGCAGCTCTCACCAGAGTTTGGGCCTTAACCCTCCTGCATCCTGACTCACTCATCTGCAAAGGGTTGTAATGCTGCCCTGCAAGGGTACTGTGAAGCAAAGCAAGCCAAGTGCTTAAAAATCTTTTGATAAAGAAGTTGCAGCTATGTAAATTAGAAATAGAGTCGAGTCAGAGTTTTCTTTCAGTGACTTTATGGCTCTGTTCTGCCATATGGCTTGTTCTGAGAGCTGTAGAGGGAAAGATGAGCTAGAGGCATTCAACTTTAAATTCTTGTTCTTGTTTTGTCTTCTTCCAATTTTGCTTAGTTTGTGTCAGTTCCCTTTTCTGCTGGAAGAATTATTCCTACTCTCCTGCTGCTGGGAATAACATATGGGCAGGTACATCTGTATACGAGGGGGCTAGCGACAGGGGCCCTCTTGCAGGATCAGGTTCTGGTGGATAACTTTCCAGCTTGTGTGGCTTTTCCACATACTGGAAAAGAGAAAATGGTTAACTTATAAAATGCATGAGTGCATGTACATAAAATGCATATAATGAATACACAAATAGATATTTAGATATATATATTTAGATGTACATATTTATATAAATAAATGCATGCTAATTATGTATTAAGTTTATAAGTTTTAAATGCGTAATTATATAATGCACATTTATCTCTGCAAGGTGAAACTAAGTGAAAACTTCTTTTTAATAGTTTTCAAATTTTATGTTGATGTTGTTTCAGCTGCCTTAAACTTTTAAGGCAGTAATGCTGTCCCCATGTTAAAGATAAGTAAGATGGGGAGCTGAAGTTGTCAAAGACCATTCAGAAAACCAGCAGCCAAGTTAAAGCAAGAAGCCAAATCTCTGAAGCTTTAGCACCAGGCTCTGCCTCAAAGTGAAACTGTTATTTTTCAGATTAATCTTTCTATATTTATATGCCCAAATCAAAGTCCATGGAGCCTTGACAGATATGCAAAGAGTGCACGTTATCCTTCTACATGCGCTCCCAGTGGCAGGAGTGGAAAAGTGCTGTAGGAAGAAAGCACCATCTTTTAAATGTCCTTGTCTTGTACTGCCGATTCAATGGAAACTGCTTTTATAGATACACTATCAAGCTGAAATCTGGTAAACTTTAGCAATAGATTTAGCCTGCTACCTCTTATGACTTCTGTTGAATACCTCCACCAGTCTTGGTGAAATGTGTTTGCTTAGCTAAAAAAAAATGTGGTAGAATAATTGGAGACTTCATTACAGCATGTTACACAGAGCTGTACTAATTCATAAGGTCTGTTGAATGATAAAAATCATGCATTTGAGTGAAGGAAAAAATACACAGATTAGCTGCAAAAAAAAAAAAGATAAAGACAAAAGGTAAGCGGTTATGGGAAAAAATGGGTGATGGGAGCAGAAGAAATGATATCTTAGTCTAAGTTGCAATGAATCCAAGTTATTTTCTGTAATAGAAGGATAATTTCAAAATACAGATATGATTAAGCATTGTAGTTCCTCTCAATGTGTAACACATCCAAGTCCATGCTGACAACCGAGATCAAGATTAATCTTCTTTCAAATTTATACGATGAATTTCAGTGCAATCACAGCAGAATTATTTCCCATGTTTTGCCCATCAGGGGTGGGTACCATATTGTGCTGTATCGTGTATAGCACACCATATGCTGAGGCCATCCCGGCAGCATTCGCAATTATACCACCCTTTCAACATTTTATTGTTTTTCTTATTTTTTGTTCCTCAACACAGAAGTAAATGACTTTGCTGATTCTGTATAAATTTGAAGGTACTTTATGAAGGATTTGTTGAGAGAGTTTAAAAGAAAACTGCCCTCTGTTCTGCTCTGAACTTCACCATTTGGAGACCTGGAGAATTTTTCTGCAAGTTTGCTATAGCCATATATACTGGTCAGCTTTAGGTCTTCTTACTCAACTTATTTGTTTCTCATGTATGTTACTACATACAGATACACATTAAAATGTAAGGATACAGCTGTCATGATTAAAAAGAAAACCTACTGGCTAACATGCTTAGACTAATTGTGTATTCACTATATATACAATATATTCTGTTTATAGTATTATAAGGCACTATGTAACATCAAGTTGAAATAAGCTGTATTGTTTCACATATTTTTATGGTGATGGAAATGCATTTAGACCTACTTACATTTCTGTGTCAGTGTTTTTGTTTCTTCACTCCAAAACACTTGAGGAACTGGGAACTGCACTGAAAAACAGAAGGCAGAAAATGTGATGGAGATGCTTTATAGCTGCAGTGAGACCAGGAACTACAAGGGAGCACTCTAAAGCAGGTTAATAAAATTAATTAATAGTAGGTGAAAAATTTTTTGCTTTGTAATCATGGAAGTTTTGCCTGTAGTAACTGAAGGGTAACATGACAAATAAATACACAGGTAAATAAATATGCAGAGTCTTATGCTCTACGATGGACAACTTTTGCTTCTAGAGATGAAGAAGCTACCTCCTCCCCACTCAAATGGCCTGTAGCTCCCCAAGCCAGTATGGAGGTTTGGCAATTAAACAGAGAATTGCCCCAAACGATCTCTGTGTAGAGCTCTGGACACAAAAGGCTGGGGCAAGCTTAGGTCTGTGGGAATTAATCTCTTAGATTTCTAAGTCTGTTTTGCTGAGGAGAGAACTAACAATGCAAATTGGGAATGAGCTTCTTTTCAGGGGAGAAAAAAAACAGACTCTCTTCTGGGCTGCTATAGTGTGGAATTTTCTTGTAGTCTCCAAGTTTTTCTTCTAGCCATGCCGTAGTACTAACTTGCCCTCCTGTTGAGATGTATGTGAGAGCTCCCTGGCAAGCCACCAGTGATGACTGGGGGCATCTTCTACTCTGTGGTACCTATAGCCAGCTTGCTAGGAAGCCTTTGGAAAATATGGAAAGGTGCATGGGAGAAGAAAAAGATTTCTGAAGTTTAAAATTCCCTCAGTTGGTGAGTTGATCTGTGGAATCTGTTTTACTTTATTCAATAATAGCAGCGTACATTTGCATTTTTATGAGTATATATTTTACAGTGGTTGTATCCTCAGACTGTGCAAGAACCTCCCATACGCCCTCAGAAGGTCAGGTTCAACTCTATGACTTTCTTTTTTCAAAGTCCCACACCAGTTGAATAATCTCTAGGCTAGTGATAGATGAAGACCGAGACAGGGATAATTTCCCTGAACCACAAGAAGGGCCAAACGGTCTAATTATGTGGTGCCTGTCAGTTGAGGAAATCCCCTCGTGGGCAGTTGTGGGTGTATTGCACTTTCTTTGCCCAAGTTGAGTAGTGCAGAGAACTGAAGTAGGTACCAAGGAGGACAAAAATCAACTCCCAATTATTAATTTCAAATCTGCGCTCTTAAAATACTCAGCTGAGGGAGTGAAGCCAGGACTGTGTGAGACATCAGGCCTGTTTTAAACTTGTGCCATTTGAGTTGATCTTGTTGAAGGATCTGCTGCAGCCTCCCAAGTTGTCGGGTAAGGATGGGCTGATTGCTTTGCTAGCTATGTGACACTGTCTTTCCCTTCTCATTTCAAGGCTATATTAACTTCTTGGATCAGCTCCACACTTAAACTTCAAGCATCTTTGTTGTCTATATGACCTTGCAATATGATAGCCCAGAAACTTTTACTGTCTGCTTTTCTATAAGACTTGTTTCACAATGTGGGTAACGCAGATTACTCTGCCTCCCATTTCTACTTCAGTAATGTTTATTATGTTCAATTGCATGTCTGATTTGGTGTTGGTTTCTATATATTTCATCTAGTTCATTGTCTTATCTGCAATTGCTATCTGCCCTCTCAATCAGCACATCTCTTTTCATTAGTAATAGATGCAGTTGGTTCATACACTTTGAGTGCAACGCTCGAGGATGGTAACATCTTGCCTTGCCAGCAGACAGATTTTAAGGTTGTGATAATCTATGTATCTGTCTAAGGGATCCGAAATTTTATGAATGTTGTTTGTAACTGCTTTTTTAGTTATTTTTGTACTTTTTGCATACAGTATTTGGTTGTCCTCAAAGAAGTAATGGTAGAACTCGTAGCATTTTAATCCTTTTTGTTTTATTTGGATGATCCATCTGATTATAATTAATCAAACATGAAAATCCTTAGGACTTCTTAGTTACCTCTGGATAGATAACACTGTGAGGATGATTTTCTTTAACCTACACTGCCTTTGCTCCAGTTTTACCCCTGATTATACCTTCTTTCATCATCCCTTTTCTTTTTTCTACTCACTTTGTACTACGCACAAACGTTCTTACTAAGGAAATCAGTATGATATTTGCAGTTAATTTTTATGTCTTAGATTTTGTGCCCAGTACATAATGATCTAGTTACATTTCAACTTATGTGCCATAATTCCAGCTTTCCACTTCTTTCTGCTGCCAGCAAAGCGAGTTTATTTGGTAATAATTTCAAATACCTCCTTTTATCCTTAACTCTCCACAGATGCTTCCATTCTTCTTCCTTGTTAATTCAAATCTCTCCCTTTCCTTTCAAGGATCCCTTGCCAAGGATTTTGCTCGTCCCTTTCTGTGTCCCTTCCCGTTTTCTGCTCGGAGATGCCGCCAGACAGGTAGGTAGCCTCTCGTCCCCTATTCCTGGGATTTGCAGTGGAATCAAGCCAGGCTGCCCAGAAGTTGCTCTTTGCCTTGTTTCTAACCGGGTTTAGCAGGCACCCATTTGGAGACTAGTTAGGCAATTTTCCCAGTGTGGGTTGGCCCATAGAAGGCCCATTAATTACTTGGTACAGGCTTAACTGTGGGCAGGAAAAAAAAGGGAGGCTTTTGTGCAATTGTCAAGCCCTCGTCGTTATTTGTACATGTTGGTTTTATGTTTAATAGGATTACATGACTTCTTTGCTGCATGTGCCCCAATGGATGGTTCCTTTCAGCAATAAAACAAAGCCAATAACCTGAAAGGAGCCATGGCTCAAAAGCACAAACTTGACCCCTGGTCGACCTTGACATTTGCAAACTAAAAAGGACTTTTTCTTTGAGCTGCTGGGCCGAGTCAGGGAGCCAGCAAGGGCTGGAAGAAAACGGGTTTGTTGCTTTTTGATTACATTGTTTAAACCAACATACTACATGGTTTACAATACTTCATTACAATGTATTAGGGCCTGGAGGTGATTTAATGTCTGTTTATAACTGAGACTAATCTTGAAATAAACAAATGAATGTTTGGAAAATGGATGAAGCTGTTCTGCTGGAGACAGCATTAAATGCATCTCTGAAGAGTAAATCAGGGACGTGCAGCACTTAAATGCTTTTTATTTCTACCTTTGGTTGTATTTCAGGACTTTTATCTAACAAAATTAATCATGTTGCAGTAAAAATCTCCTAACTGGGTAGGAGCATCCAGCAGCCATGCATTCTATTACAAATTCACAATTTAAAAACTATTTAGCTCTTAAAAACCAGGGCGAAAGATAAGCTAGAAAATGCAGTAGCATTACACTAAGCACTGTGGCGATCTAAATTAAATCTGTTTATAACCTGTTCTCATTCCAAATGACTCTGTTGTGTAAATGAAGGGAGAACGGGTAAAATGGAGAATTAGTTTGCTTGTCTAAATTGTTCACGTAGTCCCATGCAAATATTCCACGTACGCCGCTCGTGGGCTGCAGGATTCCCGTTCCCTCAGCGTGTCCCCTGCATAACGGCACGAATGTGTGGCTGGAGCCGAGCGCTCCTCATCCACCAGTTCAGCGCCAGTCTGCAGCCCTGTTGGCCAGGAGCAGGCCATGGGCTGAGCGTCACCATCACCATGTGGTCTCGTTCGTGTCCCCTGGGTGCTCCTGCAGATGCTGTGGCCTGCTCTGCCGTGCTGGATCAGGGCCTGGGCCTTGGAGGCGCCTCTTGGCTGGCCCCGGTCCCTGCTGCCCAAGGCCCTGTCTGCCGGGCCCGGCAATGTCACAACGCTCTCCTCCTCCTCCTCCTACTGCCTGACTCATTCCAAAAGTGCCTTTGACTTTCTTAGCGCCAGGCAGTAAGCGCCTCAGCCCCAACTGAGAGTAAGATCTAAGGCGGGCGGCTGCTCCAGTGCCACCACCCGCACCCTTCCGGGCCCGGACCGGAGCGAGTGGGAGCCGCGAGGCCTTGGACTGGAAGCGGCTGCAGGGAAAGGGCTGCGCAACGTGTTGCCACCTAGTGCTACCGCTATGGAAAGGCAGGATTTCCCTTCACTGGAGGGCGAAAATCCTTCCTGCGAAGCGGCCTCTGAGGCGGCCACCAAAGAGGCCGCGAGTGGCAGCGTCCTCCTCCACTGGAGCAGCTCTTGGGCTCTTTGGAGCTGCCTTTAACCCTGCCTACCGCGGCCCACCTCGCTCCGAACCCTCACTGCAACTCACTTTGAGCACACATACCAAATATGAGCCTTTCCCTTTCCTTTCTCTTAATTTTTTTTTTTTTTTTACAGCACAGGGGGCTTTTAAAAAGTAGAGTCTTAAGGCAAAGACATACCCACGTATCCTCCTTCTTGTAACGTTGTTGTTTGCCACGCTCGTGACCTTGGTAGGAGTCTCAAGGGTAGTTAAGTTGGTGTGATCTCGAAAAATAGTTAGCTGCGGAAAAGGAAGGCCTGCCAGGGGAAAGGTTGCGATGTAAAATGGTATGTTCTTAGGTTACTAGGTTGTTAGGTATCAGGGAGTAAGCAGGGGAAAAGGTATTAACTGCATTAAAAATTTTAGTGGAGTTTGCACCTTTTTGGGTGTTGATTACCTGTTAGAAACCAACTGAGGTTCTCCTAGCACCAGCTCTTGCAAATGTTTATTTTACTAGCATGTCTAAATATCTGTTGGTGTTGTTCTGATTTTACAGTGAAAACAAATGAAATCAGGGACTTTTTTCCTTCCCTTCCATGTTAATTCTCCTCCCCCTATATAACTCATTGCTGGTTATTATCTTAGCCCCACTAAATCTCTTTCAGAGGCTGGCATTCTACTTTACCAGCTTGAGCTCTACATTGTTGCCATATTAAATTGCAGAAAGCAGCAAAATTACCATGGTCTGAGTTGCACTGTATTTTTTTTCAAGACATTACATGATATGAATAAATCATAATGCCATTCTGTCGTGATACACTAATGAAGATTCACCCCTCTTATGCTACCCTCTTACTGGATGCTAAGTGAGAACCTTTCCACTGTCTTTTTTTCCCCCTCATTTTTGCTGTGGGAGAGGCTTTCCAATTCTGCACATCAGTTTGCTTAGCAATACTGCTGTTGCCTAATACAATAAAAATCAGTTATGTAACTGCATTTGCTAGACATTCACACTGGCATAATAGCTGCAGTATCTTTATGATTTCCACTCTATCTCCTGTATACTGCTCTATGTAATATGCTCTGCTCTTCATATCGAGCATTTTATTCTTTGTCAGTTCTTAACAGCATGCTTAAAATATTGCATACCAGTATCTATGATCATAGCCTTGCAAAGACAAAGTAGAGAAATATGCTTATTCTGATTTAATGCTATACAGACTGATACCACAGCACTATTGCCTCCAAGAAATAAAGCCTCACCTACACAGACTGTCACGTAGTTTCACATTTTGAACATTTTTTTAAGTAACCTGTGTTTGCAGATTACCATGTGGCTGTTTGTTCTGAATAGTGTCTTGATTAGTGAATTATGTCTCATCAATCCACCGAGTACTGGGTGTCATTGTTCGCCTCATTCACAATTCATCTTTTAATTAACAGTATCACGGGCAAAATTCTATTTTGGTCAGCATAATTTGTCAGAAGAATTGGCAGTACAGAAATAAAAGAATTACTTTCTGAAATTATTCTGAAATTATCTGAATGCGACGTAGGAGATGGTGACTACCAAGCTACCTTAACCGGCACTGAAGAGGAAGGGTGGGAAATCGTGTAAATGACTTTGGCTTTTAAGAGCTGTATGTTTGCAGTGTAAAAAACATTTCTTGGGCCATTCAGGATTTGTTAAAGAAACTGTTCTATCAAAAATTACTGTTACTGAAAACAAACCCAAATCCTACTCTTAGACTCATACTTTACTTGCTTTCAAGGGCTGCTGACGTATGGAAGTTTAAGGAGATATAAATATCTTTTCAAGGTTATGCACTTAGATATAGGTATATAATAAGCGACAAAATGCTGATTGTTTGCTTTAACAATTAAATTCTATAATTCTATAAGTTCTAAGCACTGCTTAGAACAATAGAGATGCTTTTTTTGAATATTCTTATGTTCCAGGAGATTAATCTCTCAAAATGAATAGAATATGGTTCCCTAGCAATCTATTAAGATTTAAGGTTTGTAATGTAATGATAGCCCTAGAAATCCATCCATATGGGAAAGATTATCTGGGTCTATAAAGAACACATCTATCCTTACAGTTTGGATAGACATTTGCCTATTTACATTCAAATTAATACGAGATTAAAATGACTGCATTTAAGGCACAGTCAAAATACCACAAAACCAGCCACTTAAAGGGACATTGGAGGGAATTTTTACCTTATGACTTCTTCCATTCCTATCTGCAGGTGCTGTGGAGGGCTTTGCCACATGCCCTGAAAGCGCTCAGACTCGAGGAATATTCTGCCGGGAAGACAGTAAGTTTTGTAGATGCAGCAGCTCTATAGAGTGTGCTCTACTGGAGGCCCTTTCTGTTTCAGAACAGCTCAATTGCAGCTTACCTGCTACTGGTGGCTTCTGTTGCACTAAAGTGGCACCTCTTCAGTGTCAAAACCAGATTTTGGACAGGGCCTGACAGTCTCTACTGCCATAATTAGTAGTATATAATAAATTATTATATAA
>JAVCKT010019159.1:8391-26128 GCA_032273925.1 Rhynchotus rufescens | reverse complement strand
ATGGTTTCTCTAACATACATGCATTATAGGCACCAAACTGCTGGGTTAATAAACTCAAATTAAGTCATGCATTTGTATCTAAATTGGAAATAAAGAAACATCAAGAATAACACAAGAATAAAGGGGACAGAAATAATTTAGCTGAGAATAACATTGCCGTTTCTCTCCTTCATAATTCCTCTGGCATAGATTTGGAGTATGAAGCAAGACACCTGTGTACACGATCTTCAGGCTCACAGCAAAGAGATTTATACTATCAAATGGAGTCCTACAGGACCAGGCACCAGCAATCCAAACTCCAACATCATGTTAGCAAGGTAAAAATGCACCTTTTCCTCTTACCAAGAAAAAAGAACATCTTTCTGACATGCAGTTATGCTGTTCTCATGATGTTGCTCTTCCTGTGGACAATTCCATTAAGCCAGCTGCACATAATATTAAGAAGTGCTTGCACTTGCAAGTCAGGGGAGAAATACAAAGGGAAAGAAAACACACTGGGAAAAGGAAGAAGAAAAGGGAGGAAAATTGAGCCATGATATTTAATTTTTCTGCTGTCTCAATTAGAAGATGGTAAATTTGGCACTGAATCTTCACATTTGGCAACAGGCTGTTATAAGTAATTACATTTAATGAGACAGATGGCAGCCTATTAAACCACTTGGAGTATGTTGTAATAAGGGTCATGCAGCTCACCTGTGCAGATACTGACTGTTTTTATAGCCTTATTAACTAGCAGACAAAAGCTGAAGCTTCCACTTAAAACTTCATTCAAAAATTTTATTTGAGTTTAGGAAGTATGATTGTTTGTAAGAATGCCAATTGATGGTCATACTACTGGATTAACAAAACAGTTTCTGATGTCTTTGTTTCAGGAAAAAGCTACATCTAATTTGATTAATTTATTTCATCTTCTCTTTAGGAAAGGACAGGTCAAGGGGTAGGGAAGAACTTTGCTTCCTTAGGGTTGTTCTTTTAATATGGATATTTTTAATACTAGTTACTTCCCTTGTCTTTTCCTAAACCCACAGTTTGGGATTTAGACATACTGGGGGAAAAACATGACTGCAAACAAAAGTGAAAGAACTGCAATTCTAGAGAATTACATAAATTTAAATCATTGGATGATGGAAATCCATTAGGAATAAGATTTCTCTGAACAGTCTGTCCTATAAATGACAACATATGTTTAACTTCCTCAATAACAGCAGGTAGAATCTCAAAAAAGAGAGGGTTGGCCCTGTTTGGAATGATGATCTGATCCTACACACAACATCCCAGTTCAACTCAGGGGTCCCCGTACAAGAATTTGCTCTGTGGATATTGTGCCTGCCATGAGGAAGGTTAAGGCGCTGGTGAACGTACGTCTTTCTGTTTGAAACGTTGCTTCCTGCTTAGCAAGGAAAAGGAACTGTAGTGTTCTCTGCAGATATTTACAGCATCTGACTGCAAACTGATTAATACCCCAGTTAACACAGGTTTGTGTGTGTTTGTGCTTCTTGCAGCGCTTCGTTTGATTCCACTGTTCGGCTGTGGGACGTTGACCGAGGAGTCTGTATCCACACGTTAACAAAGCATCAGGAGCCTGTCTACAGTGTAGCTTTTAGTCCTGATGGGAAATATTTAGCCAGCGGGTCCTTTGACAAATGTGTCCATATATGGAATACTCAGGTACTTCTTTGATTCATATAAAAGACATTTCTTCTTGATGACAAATTAGTAGTAAAAACTTAAATGGCAAATATGTGTTTCTCTGAGGACTGTGCCCTGCCAGACAAGGTGAACCTGATTGTACTGATATAATATTTTTGTGCTAATATAAATCCCAGCGTAACAGCTGAGTCTCTCAGGGGAGTGAGGTGACTGTCCAGGGCTGCTAAAGCTTCTCTGTAGGCTAAACCAAGAGCGTGCAGGAGAACAGGTACAGATGGTGAAGCAGAGGCAGGGGTTGACTCTAAGAAATAAGTGATAGCCTGTATTCAGCAGCAAAGTTAGCTCGGGTGTGAGTCCCATGCGCCTGGCTTAGAGTACCCGATAAAAGGATCGTAGATACAAGGATGAACAATTTGGGAATCCTCTGGGAAAAGGAAGTGGGACGTTGAGCTTTTCCCCAGGAAGCTGTTTTCCCTCCCGCCCTGGGAGCAAGCTGGGCACCAGCTCTGCCTTCCCACCCGGATCGTCCTCCTCACGGGAGCGTGTGTGCCATGTGCCCGGGCGCAGGAGCAGTGCAAGTTCCCCGCTCCGGGCGCTGGAGCAGTGCAAGTTCCCTGCTCCGCTGGGTTTTCCCGGGCCTGGCGATGCCGCCCGCGAGGGACATTTACTGCCCCAAGAACTGAGGGAAGTGCCGGGGCCCCTCACGGTGGGGCGGAACTGTCGCCATCCCCATCGCTGCACAGACGTCTCCGGGCTCTGCTCCTCACAGCCAGGATGAACAGCCAGCCTGGGAGACGGCGGCTCAGCCTGGCTCCCAAGGTCGCTGCCCCGTCAGCGTGCACGGGAAGCGATCTCCAAGGCCCCTGTTGTGAGCTGCCTTCTGGAAAACCCCACTGCTCTTCATTGTCAAAGTCCCCCTCACTGCCACTCTCTTCCCTTAATGTCTTGTCTCTCAAACAAGAGTCTTGTCAACAGAGAGAATAAAAAAGGGGGCGTTTCTGTGTCTAACGTTGGTTGCTGTTTTGCTGCAGAGCGGAACCCTAGTACATAGCTACAGAGGCACCGGGGGCATCTTCGAAGTCTGCTGGAATGCAAGAGGAGACAAAGTGGGAGCAAGCGCATCAGATGGATCGGTAGGAATCTGTGCACAGTGTAAATGCTGACATAAAATGGATATTGCTGCTCTGGAGAGTGCACCTTGCCTTGCTGCCTGCTCTGGACAGGGGCTGAGGGGTAGAAAGCTCAGGACAGAATGAAGTAGAGCTATGGAGAATATTAAAAGTACCTCCTGTTCTGAAGGGTTTTGAATACTGAGAGGTGATGGTGCTACTCCAGAAGAAGAACGCTTGTAGGGTGTGTGAATCTTGCTGGAGAGAGGGAAGATTTGAAAATATATATTTGATAAGAAGAACAGGAGCAACATTTCTATCCGTTATCTTGCCTGTTGAAATGTAAAGAAAATCACAGCAGTCAAATGTCTGATCAGTAATTGCCTTGGGACTAAGTTTTACCCTGAAAAAATTTACCCTGAAAAAAGTAAGAAATTTTCAGCAGTTTGTGAAAAAATATCATGTGGTAAAGGGGAAGTATTGCTTTGCAGATACTTTGTATTTATTCATCATGAATGATAGTAATGATAATTCATTGCTATCATTGCTGTTAATTTTACTTTATAAAAATTTCAACTACAGCATGAGCAGCTTGCAGGGGCATGCAGATGTTAGAGCACACTCTGTGGCTTTTCTAAATAGCTCTTCTCCATGGGTGGCAGGCTCAGCTTTGCTCCAGAGCAGTATTTCTCGAGCTTTTAACCTCAGGATTCAGCTGCCTGAGCTTAGTGGTGGGGCAGTTGAGATAGTGCCATGTGTGGCTTCCAAGAACTGCTCCAAATGAACACGCTTCTCGCATGGAAGTAGGTACTTATGTTTAGGCAACTGAATAGAACGGAATATCCAGGCTTATCTGGGGTGTGCAGTGTCACAGACGTGTGTTTGTTCTAGTGAAACAATATGTTCACTCAGCTTGTTTTATTTTTATATATTTATTTTATGTAACTTTATTACATGGTTTTCACTCATTTCCTCCCCTATGGTTTGTTTCCTTGCCTGAGCACAGGCAAGCGGGTGCTTTAGCCAGACTCCCGTGCGGCCTGGCAGTAGGACATGCTGGTTTGTTTCAGCCGCTGGCTGGTCAGCCACTGTGTGGGCCACAAATACATCTGCATTCCAAGAAACCTTCCGAGATGGTTCTTAATCCCGAGTCTTTTCTCTCCAGGTTTGTGTTCTAGATCTGCGGAAGTAAAAGTGAAATGTTTTAGAAGAAATTTCAAATGGACCAGCAGTGAATGTGTGGGGAGAAGCACTCTTCAAAACTATTCTTAACAGCTCCAGAACTGTACGAACTTGAACAAAGTTAGAGTGTACCGTGAAATCAACTCTCCCTGGCCACAGATGTCTAGTATTTTGTCCGTAACCTTCATCAAGGAGTAAAACCACAGTCACTTCAGAGGGGGAGGGAATGGTTTCCACCTGGAACATTCAGCCTTGGAAGCATGAAGCCACCAGCTAGGCATTGCACTGTTTGGTTTGCGTCTGAGAACTTGCTCTGATGGCTGGGAAAAAAAAAAAAAAAGATGTGCCAAAAAAAAAAGTTAATAAACAAAAAAAAGAAAAATGCGGTGATAAACCAAAAGGGAAAAAAAAATCCTCCTCCATGCGGTGTTGTATTTTTTCCTTCCAATTTGGACACTACAGTTGCTCTCCCAAAGGACGTTCAAAGACCAGTTTGTACTGATGAAATGCTCAACTTTGTAATCACAACACTTTCTATTTTCTAGACTACTTTTTTTGTTCAGTGGTTTTTCTATCAGCTGGAATATTATAGCCTGGAGGATCCCAGGCTTAGGATGAAGCTTTTGTTTCCTTTTTATTTCTCCCTTCCACTCCCAACTTCTCCTTTTTTTTTTTTTCCTTCTCTTTCTTCTTCCCCTTGTTTTCTTTTTTCCCTGTATGCCCATAGTAGATGCAGCCAGGTGGACATGACAATGAAAATTTTTGACAGACTGCTTCTCCTCTCTTCTCTCTCTCTCTCTCTCTCTCTCTCTTTTTCTTCCTTTCTCTCCGTTTAAAAAGAAAAAAAAAATAATCCTCCATGCTTCAGATCTTAGCGTCTCAAGGGCACTTTCAGCAAATTGTGTAATAAGTGCTTTATATAAGAATGCAGTGCTGGGGAAGATTTTTACAGGAGAAAGATGACTTTTAACAGAAAGAACCCAGTGTATTTTTGGAAAAAAATATTTTTTATGTTAAACACAGTTTTAAAAGCCTAAAGTGGCCACCAAATGTAGACCAGTTGTGTAATTCAAGTAAAAAGAATGACACAAACAGAGTCCGAGGAACATGAAAGGTGCAGTATCCTTTTTCTCGTCTCTCAGAAAGTGCTGTAAGAAAAAATGCCATTTGATACAAAAAAGAAAGGAGCAGCCAGTTGTTCATTAGAGTCCTCTTCCAGCAGCCAGACGTTGGTGCGGCCGGTGTCGGATCCGGGGCCGTTGGTGGCGCAGGCCGATGGAAGGGAGCGCGTGCGCGCGGCGGGACAGCGTTCGTCCTCGCTGGGGACAGGGGCCACCCCATGTACCCCCACAGACACCGCTGGGTCCCGCAGAGGGGGCTCAGCCCCCGCCACGATGGTGTCCAGCAGCTCCCGCCTCCTCCGCTTGTCTCCGTCGGCTCTTTCCCGGCCAGAGGGTCGGTGGGATTTCATCACCGGCCTCACGGGCCCCATTGGACCAAGATAGCATGGACTGCGCTTGTCGCTGTTGGTGAATGGATCCCGCTGTGCTCCTGTCCTGGTCCTGGTGAGCTCCGTCTGACACAGGCTCTGCTGTTGCCTCTGGCCACGTGTGGAGCTGCTGCCGCCCTCGTGCACCGGCTCCGTGCTTGGACATTCCCACGTGTGGTTTAGGGCAAGCCCTCGGTGCAGTGCGCAGGAGACAGCTCGGGTCGCTATGTTAGGTGAGGGTGTGATTTATGATACATAGGTTACTCCTCGACACCGACACCGCCGTGACGTTACAGTGGCTGAGGTGATGAGAGAGTGACAGCGAAGACTTCCCGAGTGCCGCCCGTGCCGTTGGGACGGGTTTCCCTGCGCGGGTTAAGGCCGTCTGCGGTGGTGCCTTCGGAAGACGTCGGTACCGCAGGAGCGAGCGGTGGGTCAGGAAGGACAGGTTGTGCCCACGGGCACGAGCGAGGGCAGCCGAGACATGGCCTCAGCACCACCCAAGCCCAACCCGCAGGCCAGGGCTGGTAACGTGCACAACAGCAAAGAAACAGCACCCCCCTAACGTTACATAGCACAAACGCTGCGATTTCCCAACGCAGAAACGTCCCAGCTGCTGAAGGGGTGATCTGGTGTGAGCAGGGACAGAACCAGGCACCTGATGGTGAAAACACTGCTGCGAAACCTGCCAAGCATCTCGGCATCCTGGAGCTCATGCTGTGTCTTTCTCCTTTGTTTAGCTCTCTTTACACTTGTGTCTGTACCAATATCTGAGTCTTCTTGGTGGAACTAACCACTGTCAGCCTCAGCCTTTTTCCTCAAGATACACATTCGAAAAGGAAGAAAAATAATGGAAATAAATTGCTGCTAAAAGGGTTACTTAGTCCTGAGGTGAAGATGTTTATGTGGGATTTTGGTTATTAATTGCAATTAGGCTTGTTTGTAATTTATATCAAAGAATTGGACACTGGAAAGTATCAAGGATTATTTTTGGTGTTAAATGTGCCTGTGGGTTGCATTTAGTTTTCTGCTCCAAGAGCACAACCATAGGTGATCACACGACAGTTTTGCACTGTTTTGTAATAACCACGTGTAGCTACTAATTTAAAGTCACTACCTAAAAAAAAAAAAGAAAAAAAATACTTATTAGAGAGGCTTGGATTTGAAGAGAAAGGTTTAATGTGGTTTTACAAAGCGCGGTCGAGTTGATGATCTCGTTAGAACCACTGCCTGCAGGTGGTTCCCCTCTTGCCCGGCGTTCGTCGTTTCCCCGGGAGTGGCAGCTCGGATACGTGTGCCGCGTCCAGGACGTGTTTCGAGCTCCTGTCATCCTGGCCTCGCAGTGAGGACCCCCTGTGTCCCTGCCAGGCTGCACGGAGGCCGCGAGGGACGCGGCCGCAGCCCAGCTGTGTCGCAGCGCCCGCCTGTGACAGCCCCAGGGAGGCCGTTTGAAAGCAGCGGTGGCAAAAAGCTGGGAAATTCGCCCTCCTGCCCCTCCAAAGCAGGCAGTTCCGCAGAGATCCGGAGGGAGGCGACAACCAGGAGATGAAACAAGGGCAGCAAAGGAGAGGAAGGCGAGCGGGGGCCACGGTCACAGGGGCTGCAGTCACAGAGGCCGCGGTTGCAGAGGCCGTGGTCGCAGAGGCCGCAGTGGCAGAGGCCGCAGTGGCAGAGGCCATGTCGCAGAGGCTCTTTTGGACCAGGCCCCTTGTTCCTGCGGCCGTGGGGACGGGCGAGCAGCTCAGCGCGGGCTGCACTCCAGGCACAGGCCGTCTGCTCACCAGGGCCCTCACGGGAGCATCACGGGTTGTGGGGCAGGAGAGCAGGAAGCAGCAGGCTGGCTGGAGGACTCGGGCGGGTTCTGGGGTGGTTTTGGGTTTTTTCACACAATATTTTGAAATTTTTGTTTGTAGTTCTTAGCAATGGAAGAGCAATTGAAAAAAAAATAACCAACAAAAAGACTAAGAGACCAAACTGAATTGTGAAACCACCAAGAGGCTTCTTACTGGAATTTTATCTTTGCTGGCTGCCTGGAACTGGCTTTGAAGTGGAAAGAAAAAAAAAAGGGGGACAGATTTTTGAAAAAACACTCAGCTCCACTGTTTGGAAGGATACTGAATCTTTTATGTAGAAACACTGGGTCCCTTATGGGGCACTAAAGGGCCTGACTTACAGGGTTACACACACATTAACCCCATGCTACATCTTAGAAATTTCCTTTTAATTTGTTTAAAAAGAGAAAAAAATAGCTAATTTTAGAGCCAAGTGAAGTGCACTTTGTCAAATGTAAGGGTCTGCTTTGTTTTTGGGTTTCTTTTTTTTTCTTTTTTTTCCTTTTTAATTCTTCCTCCTTTTTTTCCTCCTTATGCCTTTAAAGAAAATGTGGTTCTTTGTCAAATGCAGAAATGTTCTTTCAGCCACTCACTGAAATTCTGAATTCTGGCTTCTGCAGTTTTTATTGTCTGTGTCAGACTTGCAGCCAGACTTGGTTCTCATTTCAGCATTTCCCAGGTTCTGTTGAAAAGACATCAACCCCTTATTTTGTTTCTCCCCTGCCCACACTTTCTTCAAATTCACCTTGTGTATTGTAGCTCATTTGTTTTAAGGAGAGAATCAACAGATCATATTCAGTGTCTTGAATAAATTGCTATATTTTGATATTAGAGAACTTTGTGCGTGTTGTTCCTTTTTCTTTCTTGACTGCCTTGCATCCTGCGTTTAAGGGTTGGGAGTGGGTGAGAGGATGAAGTTTTCACACATTTGTTGTTCAGTTTTACTTTCCCCAAACGAAAGTGATATTGGCGATCCCTCATGTTAAAGGGAGCAAAAATGAGAATTACTATGTAGTGGCAGCTAGTAAAGAACTACCTTCAACCATGTGGGTTAATGTTTTTCCGGAAAAAAATAAACTTGCCTCTAAGCTGAGCTAGATAAATTGCTTGTTCTTCCCCAAGCTGCCACAGCCTCATGTTTGGGGAGCTGCTCGCGCAGCAGATCCCCATGCAGGCAGGTGCATGTCCCTCACTGTGCAAACCGGGCAGGTCTCCAGAGGACATCGGGTGCCCTGGCTCATGCCATGAGGTTACGGAGCTGGTGTCTCCCATTTGGCTCTTCAACATGCAGAGAAAAGGGGGGACATCCCATCCCATCCCATCCCATCCCATCCCATCCCATCCCATCCCATCCCATCCCATCCCATCCCATCCCATCCCCTTCCTGGACCAGCGCTCCTCCATCTTCCTGGGGCCTCACAATTCAGAGCTTGTTACAGTTATTTTTTAATCCACAAAACAGCCCTCATGCAGTGTCAGCAGTCCCCCATACTTCATGCTGTGTCAATATGAAAATGTGAGTTTTTTGCTTAATTGCAGTCTTAACACTGAACCATCTCATCTAAGCCAAGGCCAAATGATTGTCCATGGCCTTTGGAAGGAGCTGCCACCCAAACCCACGCTGGATCTTAGGTGTCACATCCTCAGACTTCTTAGGTATTTAAGCACCTAGAGCCTGTTCTGATGGTTTGCACGGTATCACATCATCAAATACTCACAAAACAAAAGACAAAATAATGTATTTTTGTGCAGTTTTTTCACAGTCCACACTGTCGAATTTGCAGAGCATTAATATACAATTAATTCCCTATAATTTTATTATTTTAAAGTAGTAATATCACTATTAATATTCGTCACTCACAAGAGTACTAACCACCAGCAGTCTTCGTAAGAGTTCCTCAAAGTGAAACATGTAAGGAGAAAGAATATAGATATTGTGAATCTAATGCTTTAATAAATGTCACTATGTAGGAATTGTGCCTTTACCTGCTCCTTAAGTCAATGCTATATTAACCCTAATTTTATTCATATTATTTCCCGTATATTCCACATTTCAAGAAAATGTATTATTGTCAAACTAGCAGTTCTTCGTTTTTCATTTGTTTATCCTATAAATATGTACTATCCTCAACAACTTATACTCAACAAGCAGGGCTCAAAGTATTGGGCAATCCTAAATGCTTTGCTTCTTGCTTCTGTCTGAGCACAGTCCAATGGGAATATATTTGTTAGAGCTGTTCTATTAAGAGGTTGTGTTACAGCATCTCACCCAAACCACTTGTTTCCTTGACATCTTTCTACGTATCATTTTCCACAAAGGAAAGATCAGTGACAGCCATTATGAGTGTCTGCAACTTCATATCTAAGCCCCGTGCTCTGAAAAGCATTTTTTTTAAAAAAGCTTTGAAGTCTCTTTAAGTGAAGAAATGACTCATTTGGCAAGGAATTTATCATCTTTGCTGACTCTTTTCCAACAGGAAGGAAGATCTTTGCTTCCTTAGAGATAGTTTTTTTCTACTTCCTTTGGAATATACAAAACTAAAAGCATACAAAACGTAGTAAGGACAGGAAACCAGCTATATCCTCTTTTCCTGCTGAAAGATCTAACATCTTTTGCCTTTACAGAAGAAGTCTTGACTTGAGTGTGTAAATTTCTCCATACAAAGGATCAAAAAAAAATTCTACTCAACTGTTTCCAAGTTCTCCCCATCAAAAACGGGGACAAAATCGGCACCCTTAACACAAGGACAATTTGTTACTGTAAGAAGTGCACCACAAATGAGAAAGGATTTAGAAGCCCTGATATTCTGACATCCTAAAGTTCAAAATTATTTCCCCATACTTCCAGTTTGCTTCTCTAAATGCCAAAGGAGTCAACTGAGGGCTGCACCCCACCCCATTGGGTTGCAGTTCCTGAAAAAAATCTCTGCCTCTTCGTAGAGGGCCAGACACAAAGGCCAACCCTTGGATGGATTTTTTGAGGTTTCTGATCCCTTGCAGCACATGGTGTCCTGACAAGGTGATCGAAACAGGTCGCAAGCCATCACAGACAAAACCTTCAGCCACTGTGTTTGAGGCAGAGGGATTCCGGGTCTCCCAAGAACACCAGAAGCCCAAGTGGAAACCTCAGCCCTGTGATGTTGCCACAGTTGGAAGTCCTGGGCATGGATTCTTTTCCAGAGGCTACTTTGGGGAGAATCTTGAGAGTTTTGTCCAATAAGAAGATCACCGTGTCTAATTACCCACCCACAGACCTTCCTTCAAAGAAGACGACAGGGTCAGGCAGCCCACACAAACACACAGCTGCAGAGAGGAGCTCCTCTTGTCCCTATCCACATTAAAGGTCCAAGTCTCATGACTTGCACAAGGAACACAGATGAGAGCAATGGAAATTTGAAATCTTCCCAATTACCAGCTTCTGAAATGGCAATCCTATTCCTTAAGCAGAGAGACATTTCTGAATAACACCACATGGCCTATAGAAATCTTTTGGCAGACACAAAACATCAGAGTGTGGCAAAATGCTAGATCTTCTAGATAGACTGATTAAAAATAGTAAAGAAAAAAACTTGAGACTCTCTATTAGACACTGAAAAAAAAAAAAAAAAAAATCCACAGATTCGATATACCTGGAAAGGCAAATCAAGTTAAACTGAGCTGCCACTGGTATTGGAATAGCCTCCACTGCTCATGACTGCCCAAATTTTCTGATATCTGTGGAGACTGGTGAGGCTGACAGATACATTGCATACATGCCTGGTGACCAGCAAAAATAATTTCAGATAATACAAGATACTAACCTCCAACCTGCTTTTATTTCTGCAATGTTATAAAGCCAAAACATACAATTTATAATTCACCCTTCTTGAGAAACTATAAAGTTACAGTATTAAAGGTTAAGATGTGCACAGTTGTGTGTATGTGTGTGATTCTGTGTATTTACTTTTTAAAGGTTGCTTGCATGTTGGATCTGAATATCAGTTTATTTCACCAATCTCCAAAAAAAAAAGACAACGAGCAAGTTCCACTACTTTTTAGTCACTTTTAAGGTCTCACCTGGAATAAGAGTGGTCCCTTTTCTAAGGATCTAAATAGTAGTATCTTGATAGAGTAAGTTAAATAATAATTGCATTTTTATCACCTATCAGTGCGAGATATATGGAATCAAAAATAGATTTCTTTAGCTAGAAGTACCAGAATAACAAGTGCAAAAAGTGACAGTCAATAAGTGGAACCGTTAGCAGCTTTCCCAGGGCAGGGACACTACCATACAAATCATATTGTATGTAGTAAAGCAGAATTTTGAATCAATTCTTTTTTTTCTTTTTTCTTTTCACCATGAGAAGACAATTTTACCCATCGGTATTAACAAAATGTTTGTGTTTTATCTCGTTTACCTTGTTTAGTATGTGAAGTGACTGAGTGTTGAAGCTCAAGTAAGTTCACAGGTGGGTATAAGCGTGGGGACAACAAGCACATCGTGAGAACGAGAGCGTAGCACCTACCCCAAGCCATGTAATTCTTATATTCATATAAGGTGAGGGGTACTCGTTTGCTTATCAAGGTGAAGTCTGAAGCCTAGATTTGTTCTAATACTGCAAAGGGAAGTTACACGTGAGACTTGCTTAACAGCGAAGGCTTAGAGCGTGCAACACGAACATGGCATGTAGAAAAGGGAGAAAAATGAAACATTTCTGCTATTGCAACATTTGTTTTGCATTTATGTCACTAAAACTATATCTAGCAGAGGTGCCATGAAAAAGAAATCTTTAAAAAGTGTAAAAGTTTCGCAGTGCCGCGGCCGCAGCCTCGTGACGGGAGCGTGGCCTTCGTAGGCCCGGGGGACACCTGGACAGGTCCTGGCGTCGGATGCGGGAGCCCTGATCCCGGGCGGCAGCAGTGCCGGTGCCGAGCGCCCACAGGCAGCTGCACACGGAGCTGGAGAAACGAGCAGAGCCTGGGGCTGAACGGGCATCTCCCCGGCTGGGCTTTCCGGCCAGCATCTCTTGCTTTTTCTGCCCTCCCCCACCTTTAGCCAAGGAGTATTTAACGTTATAAGCGGAGCAGAAGCACCAGGACAGGGAAGGATGGGACTGGCTTTGTGGCAGCAGCAGCAGGAGCAGCGGCAGGAGCAGCACAGGGATGTGGGTGTCCCAGCTCCCTGCCCCGGAGGAAAGGGAACGCATCTGAAATAACAGGGGAACAGTTCTCAGATCCTCGGGACTGTCTTTGTGTCTTCAGCTCACCCGCTCACGCCTCTCACAGCTTTCCAGTCATTCAACATCAGCCTCATTACCATTTAAGTCATATAGCTCACTCGAGAGGTAGATTTCAATTGTACTAGCATCAGAACCTAGCAAACAAAAGAGAAAGGGCTCTATTACATTTAAAGATATTTATTAAAAGGAAACATTGTCTTGATCAGAAATATTTTGCCAATGCACACTTTTTTTTTTTAGTTCAAGCATTGTATGGAAAGAATCTTGGTCTACCGGCTTTCAGACTGTAAAATCCCCAGGATACAGGGAAAAAGCCTCCTTATCTGGCCTCTGCCTTATTGTTCTCCACGTAATTGCATTCCTGGGCAACGGTTGACTGCCTCGCACCCTGGCTTAGCAGAGCCGGGCTGTTAAGCGGAGCACTTAGCCGGGCCGTGGGAATGTCTGTGACCACTGGCAAGTCATGTCTAGTGCCTTGAGCAAAGGGCTCGCAGGAGGAACGCGGTGTCCTCTGTCACATGGAGGCGCATGACTCGGGCCACACTGGGAGAAGTCCATTTCATTTCCACATAAAGTGTGGTCTTTGCTTGAGTGCTTTAGCCTAAGGAGACAGTTGCTCTTGATCTTTTCTTTTTCTCCCAAGGAAATTCATTCAGGATCTTCTGCAGCAGGCGGACATGAGCTGATGCTGTCATGAGGCTGCAGCTCCATGAAAGCTGCCAGTGTCTCACCCCGGTGTTTGGCTGGTGCCCTCTGAGGGGAACACAAGGCAACAACCCATTCCCCACAGCCCAGGCAGAGCTCACACCCTACACTGCAGAGACAAAAACACTTCACTGGTTTAAACACCTGTCCTTAAAACCTATCTTTTTAAATAAGCACAATAGTTTGGCTTTTATGTTTCCAAGCTCTTTCAGGAGGTTGATGGATATGTCACAGGTAAGAGGTTACTTCTCCTGTCCAGAGGTACCTGGAGAAGAGGAAGAAGCCAAGGAAGAACCCACTCATGCTCCATGTCCACCTCTGCTACGCTGTGTGGCAGCAATAAGTAGTTCACAGGAGACAGAGGAAGCTGGTGAAAGGCTAGGCTGGGAGTAGGCCACAATCAAGGACTTCACTGACCAAAATGCCACAGACCTGCTCCCCAGAAGGAAGGAACCCACAGTCACAGCTCTTTTACAGCCCTTAAACCCCATGCCCAGAAGGAGCCATGGTCAAATATCTGTTGAGAAGTGGAATCTTGAAAGGCATTTCAGGATCTCCTCATTTATAAATGGATGAGAAAAAATCCTTCTATTTATTGGTTTCTAATGAATATTTATGTGGATTTCACTGTTTTTCTACTATATGCAGGCTACACAACTTACTTTGTTGTTTTTTGGGGCTTAGACTTTATTTATTTCTTTTAATCAGGCTTCATAGAGTAAATTTACCTATTGTCAGTTTGACATTATATTAAGATTTTAAACATACTGTCCCCATATAAATATAAGTATAAATATAACCATCCTCAAAAATATAATTGACATGATTGTCATTCAGAGGCCTTATAGAGGGAAGCACAGTAATACACACAGGTGCTGGAAGTTGTATTTTCCAGCCTTATTGGATTCACATTTCCAGTTGGAGTCCCCTTCTGCTGCTGAGTTCACATCCATCAGCTGCCATTGGGGGATTCCAGGCAAAACAATGCCTGGAATATCCTGCTCTGTGATATTCCTAAGTGGGTTCAGTCTCCAGATTCCTGAAAACTCTCAGACTAGAAATGCAAGCGTCCATCCCTCCCGTCAGTCTGCGTCTAATACCTGACCCAAAAGACCTAGCAGGGCAAGGGTTAGAGCCCAGATCAGGTCCCAAAGGGCTCCCGCTCTTGCCTCTGATGAAACTGTCATTAAAGGTGACACCTGGGGCAGTTCCTGAGAAAAGCAGGCCTGAGTGATGAGAACTGAATTAAAGCTATGATCTGTTTTCAAAGAAGCCAGCACATTTCATCACATGACAACGGGTTTTGATCTTAAGTAAAACTGGGCTTAAACCAGAACTGAAGCTCTTCTTGAGACACAAATGCCTCCTTAAATAAAGATATTTCCTCACCAAGCCACCAGGTCTTTAATCTGTTTAACCAAACAAAATGGAAATGTGAACTCAAAACTTTACTCCTGTGCAGTTTCCTTTGAAAAAGTTACGTTCTTTCTACGGAAGACTTTGCATAAAAATGTACAAGGAGAAACTCCTTGTTGGGTGGAGAGCTACTATCTGCTGAGGCAGAAAAGCAATCACTGTCAGTCAAGCCGTTTCTCTGTCTCTGCTAAGTAAGTGCAAAATACCACGCACTATCAGCCAAACTTTTAAGCAGCAGCTGATCACAGACGGCTTCAGGTGATCGAATCATTGAACTAAATTTTGGAATTATTCTGACTTCTAGTGGCTGAGACTTTTTGTCTGCAAAATCCTCATCTTATCTAGAAGCTATGCAGATGTACCCCTTACTCAGTGTCTGTAGGCTATTTTTATTTCAGCAGTATCGCTCATTTCACCTTAATTAGAAGCTGATTCATTTGGGAGAGAGGGAGGAGAAAGTTGGGGCATTTTCATTCCAAAGCCCTTGTTTTCTCACTCTGAACAAATGCAGCCCAACCTGGGAATTCTCCCTCATTACCTCCAGTCTGTATTAATTTCACATAACATGTTCTTTGTAAACACCCACACGAGCTGGCATTGCTGTTTTCTACTCAGCTGTGCTACATCTGCTCATCATCTAAGCCCCAGCCCGCACCCAGCTTAACTCCAGCCCGAGCTGCATGGACAGGTTTTTGTGTTGCTCTGACTTCCCAGATGTATCACAGCTTTTTCTAAAACCAAGGTCACTAAAGGCACCTATTGTGATATAGATAATTATCAGATATCCGTTTTTAAACATTTCTTTGATACCTCACAGCTTTTCAGTCTATTTATATTCTTGCTAAGACCTTACACTATGCCAGTAGGGTCTAGTTTTGCTAATGGTACCCAAAAGAAAAAAAAAAGTGATAAATATGGAGCTCAAGCACAGCAGCGTTCTGCAAAAGGAAATACATATATGTCTAACAACATATTAGAGTCATAAAGTTTTCACCTTTACTAATGCTTCAATAGCATCAGTGTAAATACCTATGAGGTATGAGGCATTAAAGGAGCCAAAGTTATTTTATCAGTAAATAACTTCTCAAAATAATCTCTTTCCACAAAATATCAAGAAGCCTTAACTAATTTCCAGGACTCTAAAGTCTTCCTGATACAGAAGACATTCCAACTGAGGTTTAGAACTGAGCTTTCTACCTCCAAGGCACAAACATTTCCATGCTAATCAGAAACCCAGGCTTTTCCGCATGTGGAAACCACCACTGGGTCTCACTGATGTTTCTATCACGTTGTGTTTGAGCAAATTCACAAGGCCCCATTGATGGAGGGGGCCTCTGGGGACGTTGCACATTCCTTCTGCCTTTAACCCTTGCTCTAACCATCAGCTGTGAAATGTCTTCTCAGCGCTGTCAGTCAAACAGCACACACAGCAACACCCTAACATTTGCTGCTGATTTCCCTGGATGGATCTGTGTGAGTTTCCAGGCCAGCAAGCGTGCTCTCTATGGCATATTTAACCTTACCTAGCAGGGGAAGGGTAGACGATTTAGAAAAAGAGCTTAAATTATGGGGCTGCCACAGTTCAAGGGATAACTACAAGGTTTTTCTTTCTAGACAGGATTTCTAGATTTCTTTTTTTCCCAGGACTCTTTCAATCTCTCACAGCAGCTAAAGAGAATTAGAAAGACAACCCATTCCAGTTACCTGCATGGAAAAAAAAGAAGCATTTTAGTTTGTTTGGGGGATTTCTCTTGAGTGTAAACTCAAATGTTTCTGGCACTCACTGAATTTTCTCATGCCTGAGAATCTGTTGGAGGAGGCTTTTGAGAACTTACCTAAAAAACTCCTCTCAGGAACTTAGCTAGCTAAAAATTTAAGAGTTTATTTGGGGAGATGGTGGGGGAGAACCAGTTTTCCATAGAGCTTACAGCATGCTCTGATGCACAAAGTGTATAAAATGCATAAAATGTATAAAATGCTTAGGAAGACTTACTTGAACCCTAGATTTGACTGTGCTCCCTATTTTATTTCTCCAGACTGCCTCTCCTTCAGTTATCAGCTTCAGTGCATGTGCGTGCTTGCTCCTTAATGGTTCGCTGACCCAGACATCATCTGGCCATTCTTAAAAATAAATTAGCTATCATGTGGTTTAGTGATTTTCAGACAGAGCTATAGTAAACTTAGAGATTCCATGGAAATCATGTGATTTTTAGAAGCTTGGAATATTTTTCATCACAAATATGAAATTATTATTTCTGAAAAAAAGAAGTCCTGTTATACAGGAGGAAAAAAGTAATCACACATTAAGCATTTCACTTTCTCTGTGTATTTGGTCTACAAGACTAGAGGAAGGGTTTAACAAGAGATACACTTAGAATTTTGCTATTTAGACATATGGCAGAGATTTTGTATGTAAGAAGTTTGCTTACTTAAGTCATTTATTTTATTAATGCTCATATTTCTGCTTTGCAACTAGCCTGAACATCCAGCCAAATAAAATAGAAAATATGTTTATGAGGCTGGTGAGTCAAATAGAGCCTCATAAACCCCCTTCAACTAACAAAAAGAATGGTAGGAGTATTTAAGATAAGATTGCAGGATTATTAAATGATATTATTACAGGATATGGGAAGACACTTCTGGAAGTTTTCATCTTCAAATTAAAAGGCATATAAACAAGTTTTGGTTAATACAAGGAACTCTAACTCCTTTTATGACTAGATTTGATAACTTGGCTAGGAGTCCAAAGAGGGTGAATAGGTTAAATAGAGAGTTAATAGGGTAAAACAGGGTTAACTGCATTGCCCTGGATGTGCAGATATTGAATTTTTGAAATTCTGTAGATTTAATGGCAACAATTTTCTTCCAGTGCCTGGATTCAACACTTTTTTTTTAAATTCACAGCACTTTCCAAGAACTCTAATACCTATCGCTTTAACTGACTTAGGTCTAATGTTAACCACAGTAAGAAGGAATTAATTTCTGACTGCCCAGCTTTCAAAGGGACTACAGCAGAACTGCTCCGCAAGCTCCTATTGCTGCTTTCAAGGCTCCTATTTAGTTTGCCCACATATCTACGTAAGGAGTGAGTGGTGTATCTGGAGCAAAGCATTCAGGAAGATTCATCTCCCTGCA
>JAVCKT010019158.1:1381-16853 GCA_032273925.1 Rhynchotus rufescens | reverse complement strand
CATGCTACCCTGTTAAGGGCCAGCTGTTGACTTTTGCACATTTCAGTTACTTTTAGCCTTCAGAACTGGGTCTATGATACAGATTTAATAGAAACAGAGTATTTGCTGACCATTTCTGCAGATTAGCTTGTTAGAAGATTTTAAATACAGCTGAGGCATGTTAAAACATAAAGCTGCTCAGCTGCCACCTTCCCTTATTCCTGCTCTAACATTGAGTTAATGTCCCCAGCAGTGGAAGGTGCACCTGTCACCACATCCAAGGTGGACACAGGAACCTTCAAACATACTAGATAAATAAACATGCAGCAGAGCAGAGGAAGATGTAAAATCAGCTGCCTCAGGTGTATCACAAAACATGAGGCTGAAAGACCTTTGCCTCAGCATCTGATGTACAGCTGTCTCCTAATCATCCATTACTGGAGTGCAGAATTAAGTTAAGATTTTGTCGTCTGAGGGGGAAGCTCTCATCTTTCTGTTTTCGTCTTACATAAGACAGATTTTTGAGAGCTTGCTTTCTGTATTTCAGAGAAGATATGGGTGGTTTTTCTGTGAGCACTAAACATTTCAAAGCTGAACACAGATAATGCTTACTTTAAAATGTGCTGTCAGCACTGGTTTTACAAGCCATGAACCTATTTTAAGGTTGCCTGTTAGAGAAACTGATAAAAAGCCTGAGAAATAGATGTTGAGTATAAAACTAGATGATTTCTTAAATTTGATTCCAGAAATAAAGTTCAAAATTTGAATAAATAAAAAAATCCAGCAGCATTAGAACAAGAAGCCGGCAAGTAGTAACCCAATATATCTACGTGCAAATGAAGCCTAAGCATCTCACCGCTCAAGAAAATCAGAAGGGTTATTTCAGTCAGTGGCTCTCTATATTAGAAAGGATCCAAGCTCTCGCTTTTGTGGTGCAAAAGAGGATCCCTTAGAGAGGAGCTGAAGGGATAACAGGAGAAGGTGGCAATCTGGTACCCTAGCTCCCTGTAGGGCCTTATTGATGGGAAAGTAGTGGCAGACAGAGCCTAGCCTTACTGTTAGGATTTGTTCCTTGATCAGCAATGTCTCTCCTTCCTCTGACCAGGATTGATAGCCCTTCCCTGTAATAATGAGCCTGCTTCTCAAGAAGGATGTCCTCCTGTGTTGGGCAAGATTTGGTGACGGGTATCCTGATACAGCCAGTGTACCCAGAGTGGCTGGAGAGTCCCTTCAGTGAGGGAAGAAAGCTGAACAGACACCTCTGTGCTGTAGAACTTCAGAAGTACCTCATTCTAGCAAGTTTATACAGCCAGCTTTCTAAAGGGGGCCTTTCAACCTGAAGACACCAAAGCCTGGCACGACTGCTAGTTCAGGTAGAGCCACACAAACACACTTGCTGAGGCAGGAACACGCAGAAGTTAATGGAGAAGGCCCTTCCTTTTGAGGAAGGGATGATATTCTGCAATGAGCAGTGGCTTTGGGTTGTATTCTGGTTAAGTATTGCAAGAGAAGATTACCAGACTTAGAAACCTTCTGCACAAAATTCCTATGTAGAGTTAAAGGGAATTTCTACTTCCCTCGACTTTGCTTCTACTTTAATTCAGCCATTCTCCCACCTTTCTTATACTAATCCTATAAATCCTATGTAAATCCCTTCTCTCTCTCCCTGCAGTCCTTGTCTGTCTGTTTCTCTGCAATGAATCCTTCCTTTCTCTTTTTCCAAATGGCTTTCCCAGAGATGGATATACACTCGAAGTCTTCCAGATACACACAATGCAAGCAGCTAGTGCAGGGCTCTGCCTTCATCTGGACTGCTCCTCTTTTTCCACCTCAAACTCTGCTTGTCTGGTACCCCAGGCTCTTGGGAAACATCAAGTATCTGGTTAGTATTTGTCAATTCTAGCCTTAGCTTGACAGGCACAAACAGAAGTAAGAATGCATACCTAAAAATACGGCCATAAATATCAACTTTAAGATTCATTTAATAAGGCATAAAGATAGAAAGTACAATGTTATCTATTTATGTGTTTGAGAGGTATTTATGAGCTTTACAAGGACAAATAAGAGCACTACCAGATATTATAGCAAGTCATGCCACATAAATACGGAGCTAAGGGAGTTCTAGGGTGAAAATAACCCATTCCCTCAATTTCACTCTAGTAGTACCATGAGTAAGAGTTGCATTTTGCTCACTATGCATGTGAATGCAAATTTCAAGTGGCAGTTTTGAAAGTTATTCAGACACAAAACTTCTTAAAAAGCCACTTGAGGCTTCCAATAAGAACTGCCATTGCATTTTACGGTTTTAAAACCTTAGATAATGTTTTCCATATTTACAGGATGTCTGGATAGTGACTGGATTCAGCCAGCCAACCTTTAAGAGCCTTCTACACCCTGCAGATCAGGGCAATTTTTAAGCTCTCAGACATGTGACCTGAGCTGAAGTGGCAATCAGATAACCCTCAGGGTGTTTCTTTTTCTCTCCTGACTAGAGTTCTGTATTTACATGCCATCTTTATCCACCCAGAAGCATCCAGGTTTTTTCCTGACTCAAAATCTAAAAATCTCTTATTATATAACACTAAGACATAAGACTCCATGTGCACATTTGAATCACATCTAGCTCCAATCTTAAAGTCTTATCAGATCATATTTTCTTGTGGCACCACTTCAGTCTGAAAGAAAATGAAATCTTTTCTTCTTACCCAAATCAGATAAGCAGTGGATCATTTGCACTGTCTCAAACTGTGGCTGCATACAGAATGCAGTAATGCCTTGTTTTATTGGTGGGCAGACTAGTATGCTTATTTTTTAGTTACTGATCAGATCATAGAGGATCAATACAATTTCAGGCCCACTGGTCATTCCCTGGCATCATATCAGATGCAATTTATTTTCTTCCACCTCGTATTGATCCTGCCATAGAATATTAAGCAATATAAAACTCTCTATGTTGAATGATTCTGTGAATTTCTTTACATATATTCATTATATCAGTGTTTCCTCTACAGCACAGCTCCTGCCATGACTTTATGGCATGTGTTTTAGGGTCACCTCATGTGAATGTATGTATTTACACACATAATTCCTTACATGCCCACACACATATGTGTTTGTGTGTGTGCAGAAGAGCCGAAGCCTGGATGCCATCCAAAATGGGAGCTTGCAGCCCTACAGCTTTACTCAAACATTTGAAACCTGTTGTCTTCCAGCTCTGATGGAATTAGACATGGGAATTTCTTGGAAGGGGAAAGAGCCCCCTTTCCACCCTTTAAAATCTACTTTACAATGCCACATAGTGAGATTATTTAAAGCCAGCAGACAGCATGTGCTGAAACAGCATGTGCAAGAGCAACACCTGGCCTAGCAACCACACAACTTATTAGAGTAATTCCCTCTTCACAGAGCTTAGAAACAGGCTTCCCTGCCTTTTGCAGACATCCATTGAAAGCACAGAGGTCCATTTGTCTGCCACACTGGAAACACGGAGCACCTCAATCCTAAACCCCACATTTCACCATCTGTTACAAAGAGGGTATGTTACAAGTCTGAGCTGCTATCAGCCTTTAAAGCCTTTAAGAGCAAGCCTAACTACCTGTAGGAGACACTAGACAGTCTGCTCACGTTCCCTTATGGAGGGGATCTTACGTGAGGCTGGTTTTCTGCCATGCCCCAGTCACTGTGTATTGACTCCACTGAAATTACTAGAGCTATGCTGATACACAGGACAAGATCTGTTGGCTGAGGACTCCTGTTTATTCTTAAAGTTTATCTAATTTCTTACCACTTTCAGTAATGCACTTCAGCAGAAATCTTTCCCTCTATTGACTGCCTGAAGACATTGATTGCCTTTAGATAGCCAGTATATCCCTTCTCCTGCTTTAAACATCTGCATTGGTGACTTTGTAAAAACTGGTGCATCGTCAACTCTTTTTTCAGAACTGCCCTGGCTCTACAATAGGAGACTCTATGGCCATAACTTTGTTTACAGAAGGCAAATGTAACCACACAGAGACACTGAGACACAGTCCCAGTTTTCCTCTTTCTAGGAAAGCCGCTGCACCCTTTTAACTTTATTGTTGATCATCCTCTCAATTTTTTCATGGTCTGTAACAGAACAGAAATATTGCTTCCACAACAGCTCAGCCTACAGCATCACAGTAGTTCTCTAACCCTAGCTTTTTAATCTTAATTCTTTCTAACATTAATGCAACTCTTCTGGTTAGGAAAGCTGTCCCTTCCTTCCCTGCTTCACTTTTCCTTTAGCCCACTGACTTCCTGCTCCTTAGGCTCATTCTTTAGAACTTAACCATAAGCTTTAGTTTGATGCCAAAATCTACTTATTTCTTCCTTCTCCTTTAACTTTATTCTCTCCTTTCATTGCAATTCTCTCCCATTTTCATTGCAATTCAAGAACACTTGTATGAATTTTAAATTCCATTTTCTCTTTCTGCTTTTCTATTCAGCTCTGTAAAGCATTATTCTCTCACTTGCTTGAGAACAATGCACGACTCAGACTACATTTCTACTCTTAAAAATAGTCTACAGGTATTTCAGACAGAGGGCACTGAAATGCAACTACACTTAGAGTTAATACCTGGAACATTATCTCCAGCAATCAGAGCACAGTCTGCCTACCCTTCCTTCTCCCAGCAGTCAGATGCAACAGCTCTGAGAAGTTTCATGTTGTGCTAAATAAGAAGTGGGTGCTTGATCAGTAACACAGCTTTAATGCATGGTCATTATTATATCCACATTAAAAAAAAAAAAAAAAAAGAAAGAAAAAGAAAAAAGAAAAATCCAAAGCTAGTTTTCAGAGGCAGGGAACTACAAGAAATGGCAATAATTCCCTGTGGTATGGGTACAATAATCCACAAGCTACAGAAGGTGGTTCTGGGAGCCACATCAATCATGCATGGCAGGATGCTCCCAGTTGGTCTGGTTTAGCTAAGCAGGAGATCTTTCCTTTGACAGCTCCTTTCCATGTGCTTATTGTCCCCAATCTGAAACAGGGCCTTGCTGCTGTCAATGACAGTTGAGAACTTTTGTATTAAAGTGCTCAGCCTATTGGCCTCAGTTGGAACTTCAAATTGCCTGTGTCACAGGCTATGAATGACTTTAGTGCCAGAAATAGCAAGATTAATCCAAATAGATGGAAACAAATGTACATACATAAAGACACACAGGAAATGCAGTGGTTGGACGAAACTCTCCCTTTCTGCAACGTAGTGAATTCCTTAAGAGAATTTATCAGAGCAAGTGAAGAATGTAAAACAAATGAAGATTAGCTTAGCTTCTACTTACATATATTTGATTCTGTGTGAATTACTAAACTATTCATTTTATTTATTTTTATAGTAAAGGACCACATTTACTATTATAAATTCAGGTCTAGGTCCACAGAGTACAACATAGGATGCACAGCAAGGTGAGCCTTGGACTAGCATCCAGCAGCCACCCTACATGACTAGGAGAAACCCCAGTCCCCTCCACTTAATAAATAAATCCAGCCCTGAATGTAAACTGACTCTACACTGAAGGATAAAGCAAAGAACAAGTCTCAAGTTTCATTGACATGTTTGCAAAATATATATTGGTATCATTTGAATTACTGGTCTCATTAAAAGCAGCATTTGGCCTTTTTCTCCCTCACACAGTCTGTCATAGTTGAGATTTTATACTAGTTTCTTATGGATGGCCCATTAAAATGGATCATAATTCAAATGAGGGAACAGAAACATGCAGGAGATGATCAGCAAGTGTAAGATGAATTTTAAGTCTTTGACATTTTTACTAGACAAGATTTTTTTGTAATGTATTACTAAGGGATTACTTGTATAATTCAAATATTCAGTTCTCTCTTCACAAGACTACCTTTGGCTGAAAGCACAGTGATCAAAGGCAAATATACTGGCTAGCTAGTACAGTTTAGCCATACCATGATAAGAGCATCACCACCGGATAGGTATGCTTAAGAAACCAAATTCTATTCCGTTCATGAATATGCTTCAATTGAATATATGCAATGGAAACAAAATACCGAGCACTTACGCAATAGTACAATAATTAACAGAAAATGACACAAATCTTTCTAAACTTTTTCATTTTCTACAGTCCATACTTTATCCAAGATATTAGTGCCAAGGAGAACATTGATACTTTGATTAGCATCTGAACTGTTTGTTCCATGACCGAACAATCCAGGGTGTATTTTTAATGTGGAACTATGACTTTTAAATGAATATTGGTATTAAATGGTATTATTGCCTATCACAACAAAATACGCAACAAATGCTTGTGTACATCGGAAAGAAAATCCATGATCTCTGCCTATCCTCAGACAGCCAGCTCCAAATCCAGACTGCTGTTTTAAATCTGCTTACGAGATGTCAATATAGAACTTGAAAAAGTGTTTGCAGGGGGAACTTTTGCTTCCTCCACATCTTGCAATACAGCATGAATCTTCCCTTTAGGAGAAGCTTTCAGAAGGTTGATGCCTAAGATGGGCATAGCAGGGAAGCCTTTTAGCTAGGTCTGTCTGGAGAAGGCCTTTCACCAGCATATGAGATGCTTTGGAATGAGTTATTTCATTACAGAAACTACCATCATAACTGCCTTTGCAATTTGTAAAGTGTTTTACGTGCACCATGTGTCAGTGAACTACCATTTCCTCGATCTATCATAACTGACAGTACAAGCTCTTTATGAAGAAAGGTAAAAAGCTACAGGCAAGCAGGAAAGGAAAGCGTGACTCCTATGCCTGAGAGGAGAGCCAGTGACATGAGGCACCTCACACTAATATCAAAAATCCTGTGGAGGAAATTGATTTAATTGTGAAGTATATCATGTATATTGCTAATCCAGAGACTATGTTAAAGAGAGATAGTTTAACATACAAAAGCACGGCTCAGAATGTGAAATGGGAAGATGTGCCAATAGCCTTTGCTCCAGAAATATGGTCCAAGTGGAAAATCCGTAAGAAAATTTATTGCAAATACAAGTTTGAGTTATGTCATCACAAGAAGTTCTGCTCTCCTCACTTAAAACTAAAACATGCCTCATGCTTTTTGTATTAGATGACAAGGTACAGTCTAATTCATATAAACCTTGGTTTCCCAGGTGTACTGAGAATTACACAGGAGCCCGTTGTGAGGAAGTTTTGCTGCCCAGCATCAAATCCCAAACAAAAGGTGACCTGTTTGCAGTTTTCTTGGCTTCAGTTGTTCTCCTAGGAGTTCTTGTAATTGGAACATTCTACTTCCTTTGCAGGTAAAAGTGCTTCAGAGTGCTGAAGCTATTCAATCAAGTAGAAATTTCTTCTGATAATCATGTACTAATTATTTGAATGTAAAACTATGCAATGAATTATCCATAAGGTCTGTGTGGTTATTCAGCATGATTAATGTGGAATTCTCAACTTGCCCGTAATATTTTACTTCCTGGGTTGTAGTGTTCAAAATATCTTTTCTAAGATACTATCTACAGTTGCCTTAAAAAAAAAAAAAAAATTGTAATGCACCCGTTTCTGAGTTTTTTATAGTATACCTGGCTTTAGAGTTAACATTTTAAAGCATTTGTCTAAAGATGGATAAGTAGAAGCAATTTTCTAGAGGGATTACGAATCAAAAAGTCTTCCAATAAATTGTACTGGCAACCAAACCAGGTGGGTGTCATTAGCTCCCAATTCCTTTACAGCTCCTGGCTTGAAAGAAAAAAAAATAACTATGGAAACAGTTACTGGCATTAATACAACCAACTAATCTGTTTGTTGCTGCTGCTTTTTTAAAGCAGGGAATTGGTACACTTAACTAACCAGCATTTCCTCTAGGAGAATTTGTTGTATAGCTATACATTGAAATACTGGAAGTTAAGAGAATTGCAGCAGGCTTCGTACAGTGTTACAGGAGAACATTGTTTACCCTCAAACATTCGCTTATCTACAGAAAGATATCGGTAGATGCTTAGATACCCAGATGAAAGCTTGCCAGATGCCAGGGGAAACCAAGCAAAACTCATTCAGATATTGTTAATAATACTGTTTTGACATACTTATATTTATGTCCTATTTTTGGCTTAAGGTACTTTTTGCAAGAGTTTATACTGTCATAATATCGTTAATATGCTCTAAGACTGCTTAGTAGCCCCTCCCGTTATTAACTAACACAAATTTACAGCCTCCTATGCTCTCAGGGTACTTTGGCACAGCGTTTCTCCTTAGTTTTGCTGACCTGTGCTTCTTGCAGTTCTCTGTTCTTCTCTCCCTCATACCCACATTGTCAGCTCAACCTTTCTCCATCAGAGTCTTTCAACAAGTGACCTCTGAAACAGCCTGTCTGGTTTTACTTGGGCTGCTGTCATGGAAACCAACTGGATGCCAGTTTTTCCCATAACTGAACACAGTTAGAAGAGAGCAAGAACATCTGATAAAAATAAGATTTTGTTTGAAAAAGGTTGCTGTAGAGAATAAACCAGGACTAACTTAATTACAATGACTTTACAAAGGCTGGGCGTCAGCAGTGCAGCCCAGAACAGTTGCTAACAACTTAGAAATTACTGGGAAGTTTATGAGATACAGTACAGTTTTAACTGAACCGAAACAATTCGTACAAAGCTCTTAAAACTGTCTGTATTTCTTTAAAAGTAAAGCTTGCCTCTGAGAAGAAAAACATGGGAAGAGAATGCAGAGAGAGTAATCTATTACAAGATCCCTTTCATATCTCATATAGTAAGATAAAGAGAAGGCTGGGAAAAGTCACCTGAGTTTTATTGAGAGAAAGCCTCACACAGAATGGTCAGCAGCTCAGAATAACTGCAGTTACAGACCTGTGCAGCTTTTCTACTGCATGGGTGGAAGGTGAACCTCAAACTATTTCCTTATAGGAGGTCAATTTACTCAGGTTTTATATAACTGGCAGAACAAGTAGTGAGCCTTTAGACTAGAAAAGAGCAGTAACTCGATCTTAACAGTCACCCCTGAATCTAGCTTACCTACCACACTAGATTTCCAAAACTCATAAAGCAATAATTAATTGGACTAGTCATAAAGAAAAGCACAAAACCATCTAAAAGCTATCTTTACCTTTAAGCTTCAGAAGTCTGACATAGCAAGTTCATCTTCTGCTTCAAAGCCTGCAGAAGCATTTTCCCTTGAGAAATCCTCTCTCTCAACTGAGGTGATCAACACATCAGAATATCTGCAAAGTCAATTCTTAAATTAAATTAAGAATTTAATTCTTAAATCTGCTTCCATCTCTTAAGCTAAATAAACAAGGATGGTTGTTAGCAGCTGTGATTAATACCGTTATCTTCAGATTTCCCCAGATTTGGCCTATCAGCTCTAAGATGCAATTTCAGAAGGGTCTGGGACAAGGGCTTGTAATGCTTAGTAGAAAGCTTCTGTTATCCTTAACTTGTCCTTTTGACAGGCTATATTAAATTAAAAGTATTAGAGAAATATTGTGCTATCAAATTTCCACTACTACGTTTTATTAACAAATATTATGTTTTATCCAGAATCAAAAAGCACAGGATTTTTCTTCCTGTGTTATTTATCAAAAAGCAATTCTGTGGCTCTTTCAGCAGAGGATTAAGGTGTTTCTAGTATAAACAGCACTGAGTGTTTTTAGTATAAACAGTAATAAAATCCAAAGGGTTGCAGAGGATCAAGGATTATTAGTTGCAATTTAGTACACAGAAATAGAACGCTTAAAATTGTACACCAGATCTATGTTAGAATTTAGGAAACTGATGCTCCAATTTCTTCTCCTTGTCATCACTTGCATCCCCCTTCCTTTCCAACTTCTCTGCCTCTCCGGCTGCACGCCGCCGTGGCACATTTCAGGACTAGGCATGTGTGGGTGCAGTTGATCTGTGAAAGACTTTTATGGTCCCAGCAAACACACCCATGCAGCAGACCAGGATGGGCTAAAAGGAGTTCATTGTTCTTCTCTTTCTAAAGCTGTATCTTAAGTAGTGATGAAAACAGCTTATAAAACAGGAGGATTGGATAGGAAAAGATGTGGGCAAACAGTTGTAAACAGTTCTCAGTTTACATTTAGCCAAGTCATCACATTTTGATCAGCTATATATGAAAATATTTTCTACAAAAATAAACAAGAAGGTGTTTTTGAGCCTGCCAGCAATCTCCTGTTAAGCTGAATCCATTTTGTATTTGGTTGTGTACTAGGATTCATCAGCATAGTGTGTTTTAGGAAGAGGAATCTACAAAGAAATAAAAGAGAATCAAAGACACAGAAGAAGCAGGCAGTATCTGACATGGCTAGGAGACAGTGGTAGAATGGAGAGAGAAACAGAGGAACCTAATGGAAGATCTGAGCAAAAGGAACTGCAGAATGGGAGGGGGGGAGAAAGAGTAAATTTAGAAGTAGTTCAAAGACTGGAAATGAGAAAAACAAGCAGCTTAGACCTAGGAAAGATGAAGCTGTTGAAGAGAGCACAGCATGTTTCAGGTATTTGGTGATCATTCCAGATGAGAAGGAACTGAGGTCCTTTCTCCCTGTCACAAACCATACAATACGATGGACTTTGCATGGGATATGCGCTGCTATGGAGCTCTACTTTTATACATTTACACTCCTTCCTGCTGAAGGCCTTACAAATTTTGCTTCTTGTTTTAGCAGGTTAAAACAAGAGCTAATGGAAGTTCAAGTAATTCTATATTAGACAGAAACAGAGACAGTTCAAAGACATGTGGCTGTTTTGGGTGAAGGGCCTTCTGAAGGAATCCTGCCTTGGGGCATTTTAGAGATCCAAGCTGTTTCTTAAAACAGTGAACTGAATCTGACTTTACTAAGGATCCATTTTGCCCTGTGCATTATAATGTCAAACAGCTGCAGCCTTTCTCTCACCTCACACTTAAACTCTGCAAGTCAAGCTGGTCTGGTCTGGGTTAAACCTCCCGCTGCCAGTGTCCAGTGGGAGCTTTGGTTACTTTGTCAAGCTCTCTCCAGGAATTTACTGCTTCATGGGCAATAAAAGTCTCTTCTGTGTCAAAGAGGGACGCGCAGCCTTCGGAGAGCAAGCTCAGCTCTGCGTGCTACACTCATCTCATTCAGCTGAGCTCCTTTCTCTCCTTTTCACACCCAAATCCAGACCGAGCTGCTCTCTTGACTGCAGCAAACACACAGCACACACCTCTCCTTTGACCTCCCCCAACAAATGGCACCAATCAAGCTCACTGTGGCATCCTTGGGAAACCAGGAAAGTTTTCTTAACTCCTGCTATTAAATTGTTACTGAGATAACGAATGGCAGATTTCGCTACCAGCAATTCAAGTGCCAGCACAGGTCCATCTGGTTTTCTTCTGTACAAGGGTTACTGCAAGAAGAGCAAAAAGGAAGCTGATTAATCTAGTAGAGATTCCACATGAAATAACTTTTATTTAAAAAAAAAAATAGGGAGAGAGGCCTGAATGTGAAATGCACAGCTTGAATGTGAACTGCACAGCTTAGTGGGGTGGAGAAAACCCTACGGAGAACCAAAATACATCTGTGATTCATTTCTGTAATTTAGTAGTCCATATTGAAAGGGCAAATTACTTGCTAGATAACTATATATTCAATGGAGAGGAACCGTGCCAGCCAAAACAACGGGGTCCAGGAATACAGCCGCTTGAGCTATCCAAGCCAACAGACTTTGTGGAGGAGTTTCTAGCACCACAGGACACAAACTGGACAAAGAGGGGAATAGCTCATGGCTCTTCTCATAGCAGCAGATGTCTAATTTCTATTAAAAGATGGAAGGAGAAAGGAAGAGACATCTCTATTTAAAAAAGCTTTATCTCCTGAAGAAAGTGTGGAAAACATGGTAGTATTGATATTTCCTTTCCAAACAGAAGAAACTTAATAAATCAAAAATTTTTTTTGCTGCCTCCTAATTACATAATAAAGAGTTGAGAAGTCTGGCTGGAATAGGAACATTAACTCCAAGAGAGAAGCCATTAGTTCTGAGTCCTTTTCACGCCTCTGATCTCTTTTATTATCCCTACACGCTTCCCAGAAACGTGGAATATTCATTCAAACGTAACCACAGGAGCTCTGTGTTGCTTTTTCTTCAGCAGAAGCATCACTCAGTTAATGTGTACCTTCCCTGATACGCTCTGAAATCTTTTTCCAGGCTGTGTGTTTTCACTCTCTGTTTGTCTCTTTTTTGTTTTTAATGACCAGGCGAGCTGCCGTTACGCGGAGGAGCCCATCGGAGTGCGGCGCCAGCCTGGTTGAGACGACGCGCAGCAATGGCTGCAACAGTGAGTGCATTTAAAGTTAAATGACTCGACTCTTCAAGGAAGGCAGGAGACAAACTAATAAATCTTTCCTTTTTTTTTTTTTTCTTTCAGAAATAATAATAGAATAAAGCAGTAAAGCAGATGAACAATGGGAGACCAACATGCAGAGCAACCCTAATTACATAACCAGTGAAGAAGAGGGTGTAGCAAGCACAATGAAAGAAGAAAGTAAACTAAAGTAGGAGGCTTTCTTGCTGGAGAAGACCGCAACCAAAACATGAACAATTGTATTTATTAGTGTTTCCTTAATTTTTTAAAGGCATATCAAATTCTACAGAAATCAGTACAGACTGTATGTTTGAATTTTGTGAGATTTTCCAGGACAAGTGTAACTCATTATTTGTAAAGTGATCATATCTGATTTTTGGTTTCTTTTTCAGCCATGCACAGATAGAAATGTGGAATAATTTGGCATTTTACTGCATGGAAAATAGTAAATAATCCTTTCTGTTTTCACCTTGTAGGAAATTTGAGATAATCACAGGGTTTTCTCCACAATGTAAGTAGCATGAGATAATGATAAGAATTTCTGATAGGACTGACCCTTTTCACAGCACCACCTCAGAAAAGTTGCGACTGTCTTGATTCAATATTTTCAAAATTTATCCTTGCTACAAATGTCTATGATATGGATTGTTTAGGTATCTCTATCAAATATAGAAGAAAAAAATAGCTTTCTCCAGCTAATACTGCTTTTTTAATAGCAAGACAACATGAGAGTGAGGTGTTGTTATTAGTGTACTGAACAGCTTCCTGGCATAAGATTTCAACTGAAATTAAAAGAAACTGTAGAGACGCTTATAATGGTTAAAAGAGATTTACTGGGCAGAGTATTTACTCTTTGTTTGGTATATGTTCTTGGTATTCTGCAGAGTACCTTCCATGATGTTTTTTCCTTTTGCCCTGTCAGTATCTCCTGAAAATCTCACTACTCAGAGAGGATTAAACCTTGCCTTTAATTTTACAATTGATAGTTCCTATAATGGAAGTAAGGAAACGTATTTACCAGGTCCATTCCTGAAACAAAATATTATCCAGCCAAATGTCTTGGCTGGACAAGTCATGTCGTCTCTGAAGATACATTTTTTTTATTTACATAACCATTTGCTGATCACACTAATATATTATATATATTACTATCTATTATGTATTATAGGGTTGTATTGAAGAGAAAGTTAATTGAAAAAACTCCAGGAATTGAAAGAAGAAAAATGCAAAATGCTTATTTCTTATTTCTGAAAGAAAACCAATGGCATTATATACACCTACAGGTGCAAAGGAAGATTTGAATAAGCTTGTTTCCCTGGGGTGCCTGCTATATGCTCTGGTTCCAGGAAAAATAGTGTGTATTTTAAATCAATGTAGACAAGAGCATAGTAAGACAGAGAAGAAAGGGTATTTTGTTACAGCCTATAAGCTAAGAAGTGAAAATCATATGGTAATCAATACTAGAAAACAAAACAAAGAAATTCATTACCTTCTAAGGACTCATGCCAGAGAAGCTGTGGTCCAACTGAAAGTTGAACATCTGCAGAGAGCCTTTAAAAGCATCAAATCAGTCCCAGTCTCAGGAGGTCCTGATCTAGACAAGAGCTCCATTCAGATTTGCAAAGCTTTGAAAGACCACTTTTGCCCCAAATTAACTGATCTTATATCTTATTTTTTGAACTTCAGACCATTAACAGATACTCTGAAGGAGGCTGCTAATGCTGTTTTAAAGGCTAGGAAATATAAAAATGATTTTTTTCATCACATAGGAACATGCCACTGATAAATATAGAGCTTAGGGGATGTGCAGTGGTATTGACAGCTACATGAGAATCAGTGTTACTTAAAATACTGTGCATAGCCTCGGTGACAAATAGTCAGGGAAGACTGCTGTTAGATAACATCCATATGTTATTGAGCGTGGGCCACCCAGACTTTCTAATGGCAAAGTTCAGAACATTACTTTCACTGAAGAACAAAAAGTAGCCACCTTAAGTGGAAATTTAGGAAGGAAATCTTAATAGGTGATGCAAGAAATAAATGGACTGAAGTACTCCATAAACTCTTACAACTCTCTCAGCTTTCCAGATAGATATGAAGCAGTAATTCACAGCCACCCAACTTGTTTGCATTATCCAGGAAAGAATTTGTACCAAAATATCAAGCTGATTAAATGAAAGCATGGCCTAAATGCAAACAAGTCCATTTATGAAACAATCCTGTCTTTGAATGGCATCCTATTAATGGTTCTGATTCCTTCAAATCCCTCGCATTTGCAAGCATTTCAGCTTCTCAAATAAGTTATTCCAATTCACAAGTGAATTCATCTTTCAGGTCAAAATGAGAGTAAGCTACAAATTCATTTTAAGTTGGCCAAATGCCACAGAAAGTACAAGGTAGCCAACATTAAAACTAATGTAATAAAACTGCATGAAGCCACCCAGCAATGCTTGCTTCCAAATTTAAGCAAGCAGTCCTGTGAGCAATACAGCTAAGGAAAGACAGTTTTCCCACGGATCAGATCTTGTGGCTGGAGTCGGAAGGTGTTACACACATGCAGAGAGCATTAAAAGAGCCTCTCTATACTTGACTCCCATTTTCATGAAACATATCAGCTCTTGGCATCTTTGAACTATCCTCCCAGCAGTTTAAAGGGTGAGAGGAAGTGGATATCAAATGGAGATACACCGTGAGAATCCATACACGTAATTAATTAGCAACCGCATTTAATATAATTAAACAATTTATTAACAGTGTTAAGGCAAAAAAAATCTTTATACCTGACGGTTATGTTTTCCTTCCAGAATCTCACAGTAAAAATTTCTTCTTAATGTGTTAATAGAAAATTTTAGAACGGTCACAAAATACAGAGGAAGACATTTTATAGACCTAATTCAGAAGCTGCTTATACACTGTCAATATATGTATTTTTTTCCTGAGTGGCACAAGTGAACAGTACGGCCAAAGATCAATGAAAGGTGAAATAACTGTTGAAAGACAACAAAAGGCTATTTCTGTGCTGCATATTTTTTGACTTTTGTAATTAAATGTTAAGAGAGAAAATCACAGGGTAGCCTGCTTGGTAGTGCAAGGTTGTGCTGCCCCTTCACCATTTACTGCACACAAACCCATTTTTTTTTTTCCTTCTTATGACTCTTCTTTTATAAGGAGTAGCAGAGAGGCTTTAATAACACAACTCCT
>JAVCKT010019155.1:0-10762 GCA_032273925.1 Rhynchotus rufescens | reverse complement strand
TTCCATAAATCCCTCCACATTCTGCTATTGAGTGTTGGGGCAAAATATGAAGACGTGGTGAGACAAATGGTTTGCAAGTGTTTCTCACATGTGGCTTCTTTACCTGTGGCTCAGCAGATGTGGGTTCCTACCATCACAGCTGTCATGGCCAGGCATAAAGTAAAATTTGTGCAAGCCATCAGGCAGAAGTAAAAAAGGCTCTGGATACATAACAGCATTTTTATTATTGTAAGCAGTCAGAAGGTTTATGTGAAAATTGCCATATGCCTTAGAATACGGTACACTTCTGCAGAATTGTAAAAGAAAAAAGAATTGGATTTAATGCTTCAACCATAGTGGATGCTTTTATTCTTTTAACAAGTTATTTATTTTTTTTTAAATAATACAAATAATGACATTTTTGAATTATTTTTTAAAAAATTAAAAATATATTTTTTAACAATAATTGCCACTCTTCTGTGGCTTTCTTCAATCTTCTTCAATCCAGATTAAAATTATTTGTGTCTGGTAGAAGGCACTCAACAGGGAACAGGGAAAGAAATCTCCATTATTTCATGGGCCGACTCACCACCCTACCAGTCTTGGCAATGCCAGAATAATTAAATGTCTGGAATGTCTGTACCAGCTTGGGTAGCATCTCCAGAGATTCTTTAAGGTTGTAGCTGAGTTTGCCCCAGGAGGACTCAAGCCACCGATGGCAACTTTGCCGTCCTGTCTTCCCCCATTCTCTAACTTTTGGGGTACTGATGCCCCAGGCATTTGTTTTTGTGTCACCATTTTCGGGATTTCCATACCTGTTTTGTGCTGGGCCTACTTTGGTGCCGTTTTTCAACAAATCCTTCCGGAGTTGCTGGAAATGAAGGCAGTTCAAACCTGCAATCTCTCTCTACCTATATGTCTACATGTACACACAGATTGCACGTCTGTGTGAATAGGTGCCGTGGTGCGGAGCGGCTCCAGGAGCAGTGCGGCCGGCTGGAGCAGCAGCGGGAGGAGGGGACACATGGACACGGCCTTAGCTCTCCTTAGGCTGCTGCTCCTGCTGCTCTCCGCCCTTGGGGACAGGGGCTGCCCTGGCTGGATCTCCTGCAGCGACACACAGCAGGGGTTAGCATGGTTAGTGACAACTGGGAGATGTCCTTGGGAAATACAATGGAAAGTTAATACCTAGGAATGAGTCCTGATTTTGATTTTTTTTTCCTTTTTTTGTTTGTTTTGTATTGTGTTCGAGGCTGCGTCTGGGCTGTTCTGTGGAGAACTGCGGAGCAGACAGCAGTTTGTTGTTTAAGGCGCAGTGCCACCTGCAGAGCAGCCTGTGCCGTGCTCGCTGTGTGTCCGTGTCCTTGTCGGGGCACGGGGACCCCGCGGCCACAGAAGGTGCCCGGAGTTTCTCAGCAGGTGCACGCGGGGTTGCAGTGCGAGGAGGGAGAGCGTGCGTGCCAACACTGTGTCCTGAGTGTGAGTTATGGTAAAGCCTCCCTGGAAGTAGTCCTCTTCATTAGAGTCTACTAAAATGAGGAGAACGACACAACAGTGGTTGTGTTTCTTTCCTCTCATGTTGTTACTTAGGGCCGTGCTGTAGCAAAGACCTTTCAGTCGCAGTTGCACGTCCAGCTGACCCATTGGTAGGAATCCCAGTACTGATATTGTGTGAAGAGCTGGATTTCATCTTCAAAATCTTTATAGTGTCCATCAAACAAATATCAGTGCTTGGGCTTGGTACAGAAAGCTGGATGTCATCAGAGGACAAGGAGACATAAAAAGTGAAAAGAGCACACAAATATCTGGCACCCCACTCTCAGGGGGCCATTATTTATGTAACTTAGCAAAATCCTTCTGTAAAATAAGTCGTTATATTCACTGCAACGCTTTCTTTTCTGTCCCGTGGAGCTCTTGAGCCAAGCTTTTCAACGCTGGAAGTTGTTTGACCTTTAGGCTGTTGCTGGCCCAGGACTTACCTGTTCAGTAGCTTCAGGTTAGAGGAGTTGAAGAAATGGAAAGGGAGCCTGGGAATGAATTCTTCAGCTTGGGGAGAATGGGGAATAGTTGTCTGACAGGTGAATCTTGCAAAAGAGAAAGGTAATGAATGTTAGTTATAACATTCAAAAAAAGAAAAAGAGAGAGGTCTTGTTTATAATAGTTTGATGTGAAAATCAGTGTATTTAAAGTGTCAGCAGAGAGAGGCTCCTGGGCTGAGTGTCTGAGACAGCTGAGGTTGCACATTAAATAGAGTTGATCTGATCAGGCTGCTCTGCCATTTCTCACTTACACTGTCACAGTTGGTACAAGTGAGCGCATAGGTGAGTGGGGGTGTATGTAAATAATAATTCCTCTTTATTTAATATACGTTAAGCCTGAAAGGGGACAGAAATATGAGTTGGCAGAGTGCTACAAAATGTGAAGGTAATTATGTAGCAGTTATCCTCAACATTTCCATCTTTAAAGTGGCTTTGAACTGCTTAAGTGCGGCAGTTACTGCAGACTGTGATTAGATAAATGGATGCAAATGGTAATTGTAACTGATGAATGATTGATGATGGCTTTATATGTTTATCATTATATACCGTTGTAAACACTTTCTTCCCCGGCAAGGCTGGAGCCTGCAGGCGAGAAGATGATGTATCGAATGTGAATTCAGAGGGTAATATTTTAAGACTGAGCGTGGCAGGGTGGGGAAACCGCGGAGCTGCCACCAGAGTCACTGCTGAACGGTGCTGCTGGAGGAGGCTTCCTGAGGAGGCCGGAGCTGGATGGAAGGGTAGAAACAGGAGAGAGCTGAAACTGCCCCTTGGGAAACTGGGCGTTGCTGGTGGTGGCTTTGGGTGGGAAAAGCCACCATGCATGAGTTGAAAGGCCAAGAGGAGACGCCGGTTCCCTTCGTTCTTACGCTCCCGTGGCTCCTGCCCCTCTCCTCGGCTTCGCAGCCTCCCGACGGCTCCGGGTAAGGCAGCCTTCGTGCATTCCCCCTGATCAGTGAGGTCTGCAGGCATTTACGGCGCAGTATCTGATGGCCATGGGAATGCATACAGTGCAGCCTCGTTATAAGAGCATCCCTGGGGCAGAACAGGTTTGCTGGGAAAATAGGAAGCGTGGAGGAAGCAGGAAGATCAAACAAACAGGCCCCTGGCAAAGCAGGGTGGATTTGTGGAAGTTCGCATCAGCCGAATGTTGCTATAATTCTCCTTGATTTGTCACCTGCCATTTGCTAATTATTCAACAATCACAGTAACAACATTTGGTAACTAGATTAATTTAAAGGGATTTTTTTATTGCAGCAGCTTGAGTTTAATATCAGCTCTTTGTGTGTCATACAAGGCAAAAAATAACCTGTGGAAATTAAATTGCAGGGTAGCTCTTCATTCTGCATAAATTGTTCTAGTCACTGAGGAGGAACATAAGGAGAACGTTTCCAAAAAAAAACCCTGACCCTTGGCAGCCTCTCCTCCCTGCTCTGTTCACGTCGCTTCACCCGCAGTGCTCGGATGTGTCCGTCGGTTTTTCCCTGTGGCACCGTAGACCATTCCCGTGAGCTTGCCGGCTTGTTTCCCAGGCTCCTGCCCTCGTGCTTGTGTGAGAGAAGGGGATTAGGTGCCGCTGGCATTTCTGGATGCAAGGGAGGCGGCGGCGCTGCGGCCTGGGCCTGTGTGAACCTCGGTGGGGCTGGGGAGGTGGTCGGGGGTGGCCGGGAAGGGCCCAGCCGGCCGTGGGGTGCAGGGCAGCGCAGCTGGGGGGCAAGGGCCCTTTGTGTGGGGTTAAGCGCCTCGCCGGGCCCCCCGGCTGCCCCTCTGCTCAGCCAGACTGCTTCAAAACAGATGGTTTCTAGGTTTGCGGGAAATAACCATTTCAGTATCTTCTCCCTATACCGTTGTGCCTCAGCACTGGAATTATTTGAAAATTAAACCAGAAAATAAAATTGGGATCTTCACCCGCTGAATACAGATTTCTGGAGCATGCAGGTTTTAGTGTGTGCTGGGTTTTCGGCAGCGCGTTTAGCCGAGGATTTGTTTATACTCTGATTTAGTGTTCCTTGCTGCTCACTTGCATAAACGCTACCAAATCAGTTGGAGTCACCAGTGTGTTTAGCTCCCAGCTGCATTCACTAATAAAAGCAAGAGTGACAAGTTCCCTCCTTTGCAGAGGAGGAAGTGGAGAAACATAAGGAAATAATTCATTGCGCTCGCAGAGCACTTGCCATCAGCAAGCTGGATATGGTTCTGTGCAAACAGAAAATGCATTACCTGCCCTGAAATAACTTCTGAAATAAGAAAATGCTACCTCCCCATTTTCTTCATTGAGGAAATTAAGGCACGGAGTACTTCTCTTGTTTGAGGTCATAGGTGAGGCTAATAAAACTGGAATTCTAGCATTTGGGGTCATTCTTTCTTTGTAAATTGGGACAATGGTTTCTTTTTTTTTTCCTTTTTCTGATTATTAGTATTTTGCAGGTAGTGAAATTATCTTTAAAAATACTGCCTTCCTCTTCCTTATGTATGTCCATAATGTACATATGTCCATATGTATTTATCTCTGTAAACACAATGGTTGTGTTGGTGTGAGAATGGAGTTAAATTCAGTCGCCTAATAACTCCAGTGCGATAGTTGGTGTCCTTTTTAACGGCCCTCTGATTTTAGGTGTCTCTGTGAAAGCAACGTGTGTAATTAGGTAGCTGTTGAGACCACTGATTTCCCAAGAAGAGAAGTGCCTTTGGGTTGGGACTAAAGGGGATTTGGGGGATTGGGACCTTTCAGTTTGAGCATCCCAGGTCAGTGGATCCCCTCTGTTGGGTCATCCGTAGCAGCAGTCCCACAGCTGAGCTGCAGTTGTGTGGACCAAAAATATACGTGAGCTCAGAAAAAAAACATGACAAACCAAAACCAGTTTATTATAGGGAGAGGTGAAATCTCCGACTCGAGGAACCCTGAGCTACACATGGCAGCTCAGGGTGGGGGGTACTGCCCTGTCTTTAGAGTCCCGCCTAAATGTGCTGAGAGGCAGCACGGCGGCTAATGCTGGGCCTGGCAGCATTTGTGCTCTTCAGTCCCTCACAGTCTGTAGCTCCTCTTTTCCTCCCGAGAGAGCAGGGATGTTCCTTTTTTAGCTGCTTTTCTAGGTTGTTTTTGCTGTTGCTCTTGTTTTTACCTCTACCCAGCTTAGGGACTCATCGTTTCTGTTTAAATAAACCTTCCTTGGGCAGAAGACTAGAACTGCCTGCCCTTTTTCAGGGGGCATTCCCCTAAGAGGTGCAATGTGCAGCCTGGGCTGTAGCAGTAATATGTGTTTATCTATCTCTGCTGAAAGCATCTCAACCTGGCACATCCTTTTAAAAATCTCTAGGCTCTTTCTGCCAGGGGAGGATTGGACTGCTGTGAAATACAGCCTTGGATGGTTGGCAACCTCAGTTGGCAATTGAGAACCTGCCTCAGCATTTTAAAGGGCTTTGCTTTTAGAGGCTCCAGAGGAAGATTGCTGCTCTTTTACTTGAACAGTTATGACCTAGGTTGCTAAAGGTGGTGTTGCTCATGTACAGGTTTAAGAGGCCTGGGTCTGTGGGCCGAAAGCGTGGAGGCTCGTGCAGAACAAGAGCAGGATTGCCTCCTCTCTTCAGCATTTAGCATTTCTGATGGAGCTGGTCGGATTCCCTTCCTCAGGCTTCCTGTGGGGCCGTGGTGGGAAAGGGATTGCAGCTGTAACGGAGTCCAAATCTTGAGCTGTAGGAGCAGGATACATAACTGAAAGGAATAGTCGTAAGAGCTTAAGAAGTTACTACCCCCATTTTCTTTAAGCTGTAGTTAGTGACCACGAGCGTGTTCATAGCAGCTCAGCTAAAAGGTGGAAGTTCCTTGAAAAATAATTAAATCTCTTTTGAGATCTCTTCAGATTCAACCCCATTTGCACCTGTGCTAACGTTTTGGCTCCCTGCTGGCTCAGGGGGAATGCTGTGGAGCAGGACGGACACATGAAGGAGGCTTCCCTGCAGCCCGCGGTGCTTTCAGAGTTGCAGTTTTTACAGAAATCAGCTCGAGGACCGAAACTGCAGCTCAGATTTTCCAGGGGTGCCTTCCCGGCACCTTGCATCACTGCTTTGAAAGGTGAAACTGCTCTGTAAGAGCCACTTGATGGGGCTTTCTGAAGGCTGTAATGTGTCTTTATTTCGCTGCAGATACACAAGCATCTGGCAGGAGCATAAGGTTTCACAGTCCTTACTGCAGCCATTTTAACGTTGTGACTTTTATACTGCTGCGTAAAATTTATATACACAGGTGATGGGAAAGGAAGATGAGCGAAAAGTATTTGCACTTCCAATAACAAAATCCATCACTGATGGGTTATATTTTATCCTGGGAGAAATGCCACTTTCCGCTGTAATTTTTGGCGTGATTGATCACTCTGGTGATCTTCGGCCTCTTTTGTAATAAACCAAATTTCAAGACCCTGTTTTTGTCTTGAACTGCCTTGTCTTGAAGTTACATCTAAATCCCTAAAATATTTCAACTTCAAATTTAGAAAGGTAATTGAATTTATGCATAGGAAGCAAAATGTGGTGGTTTTCACACTTTTGTACAAAAGGTGCTGGTATTTTAACACGTTGCCTCCAGGCAGCATCAAGTGGATGATATCTTTTTCTTCCTTGTCTATAGCCATCGCCATACAAAATAAAACCTGCCTGCGTTCCTTACCTGGGTTTTTCTTTCTCTCCCCCATTTTTCTGCTCAATACTTCCATTAAGATGTTGCAGAGGTAGGGCAGAAAAGTAATTCAAGTAATATATAACAATGTGCACAGTATTGTGAAGTTCTCCCACATGCAGGAGTATTTTGGATTGGTTTTGTTCTCTGCTCCCCTAGGTCTGGGACTAATGCAGCCTTTTTTTTTTTATCTCTCTCTCTCTCTCTCTCTCAAAAAAAAAAAAAAAAAAAAAGGAAAGGAAGGGGAAAAAGGGAAGCAGGGCAGAAGATGGTCACCATGTGTCACAGACCATGTAAGGTCAAAGTTACCAAGCTACAAAAATCCCACCAAAGCAATTTCCTTGGGAAACACGGAGCTCCCAGTGAGAGCAAAATCCTTCTGCTCTACAGAGTTTACAGCATTGCTAACTGCAAAACATTCCAGGTTAAAGTACGTAATAGACTTGAAGTCCATCAAACCAAAACAGTTAGAATTTTGCTAATAGATTTTTTGGAAGTCCAGGATATTTTCCCATATTTAAATTAGGTTTGCATCGTTAGGGCTTTGCTTTTCAGTGTGAGCTTGCCTTGCTGTGTGTATTTAGCTTCCTGTTGTTCTGCAGCTTCCCCATCATTAACACTGGGTGTTGCCCTGGACCTAGCTGTTGTTCAAGAGGCTGCAGTAGACTTGCTGGTACAGTTATAGCCATTTCAGTTAAGAGGAACTCTGTATTCAGATAGCTCCTTTTGAACTACTGATTTATTTTCATTATTCTTTTGTGGGTTTTTCTGTGTTTTTTCCGTGCACAACTGTATTCCAGCTGAGGCGGCAACAGCCAGAATACTGTGGGAAGAGTCTGTTATTCTGTTGCTGTTAAGTATATTGCAGCCGCCTCCACAAACTCTAGTGGGGTTGAGAGCCTTGTATGACATCCTTTTCATTGGGCTGGCTCCTGCTTTTGGCTTTATGATGGGTTTGTGGAAAAGTGGAATCCTGCCCCCCTGCTACAGCAGCGTCTGTTGAGCCTGTGCTTCCCATGGCAGCTGGGCCTCTAGGGGTGTTTTTCTTTCCAGTGCGAGCTCCCAAAGTGCAGCTCATCTACCTGTAGGGTGAAAAGACTTTGTGAAGACTCTGCAGATGAAGCTGGTGAAGGGGCTGGAGCCCAGACCTTACAAGGAGCGACTGAGGGAGCTGGGGTTATTGAGTCTCTGGGGAAGAGGAGGCTCAGGGGAGACCCTGTTGCTCTCTATAACTACGTGAAAGGAGGTTGCAGTGAGGCAGAGGTCGGTGTCTTCTCCAGAATAACTACTGACAGGACAAGAGGAAATGGCCTCAGGTTGCCCCAGGGGAGGTTCAGGTCGGATATTAGTAAAGTCCTGGAACAGGCTGCCCAGGGAAGTGATGGAGTCACCAGCAGTGTTTCAAGTAACGTGGACCTGAGGCACTTAGGGAGATGGTCTAACAGGCATGATGTTGAAGGGCTTATGGATCTTGAAGGGCTTTTCCGATCATTGTGATCCTGTAATGTTTCAAATACATAGTTTCTGCTCTAGCCTGGAGATGATTCCATGATCAACATGGCTTCTAATCTACTTGGGGATGACAATTAGAGGGATAATTGCATGAGAACTCCAGATTCTCAGGTGCTAGATTGTCCACGGAGAATTGCTTCTCTGTGGAGAATTTCTTTCTGAATAAACAAAAAAAGCAAATTCTCCTCTCCTGTGTCAGTAACAGATGTAGGTCATCTCATAAAATTGGATGAGATTTTGTATCAAAGCAAAGCCAATTATTAGTACAATTGCATCGCCTTGAATATTTTAGTTGCAGAATATATACATATTCATTACTCTGTCTGCTCTTGTAAGACTTAGCAATTGGTTATTAGAGCTAGGCAATTACTAAATACATCTTGTTCTTCCGGAACTTGGATAAAATGCAGATTCTGGAGCCAGCAGGGAATACTCAACAAAACGGAAAGGTGGTAAACTCAAAACTGATGAGCAAGTGCTGCTTTCCTACACACCAGCTTGTGATGGTGCCTGACTTGGCCATACGTTGGATATATGTTCCTGGGCCACGTGTCTCAAAGTGAGGGGCTGGGCAGCAGCCACTGGTGCTGCCTCATTGCCTCGTCCTTGGCTGATGTACAGCACGTGGTGGCCAAAAGAGATGCCACCCACTGCGGATGCTCTCCATGCAGAGCTCGTGGTAGAAGATCCAAAACCTAAAAACCCAAGATGATTTCTTGGAATAACAGGGCCATCTATGGTTAAAATAGAAAAGATGCAAAAACTTTTGCAGAAGATTTGAGTATCTTCAGTGCTTCAACGCATGTACTTGGTCTCTGTTGCTTTAGGGAGGTGTTGGGTTAGGGAAATGGGCTACCTATTTCCAGACCACCTATATTGGGGATGCTGGTAGTGAAGTGTTTCCTGTCTTTGAATTGGTTGTGGTAATTGCAAAAATGGGAGAAGAGTCTACCAGTCAAATGGACCTGCCCCTTCCTGTATTCATCCCTAGTTCTGGTTTTAGGCTTGTCTTTGAAGGCACTTGTGCAGGATGTTACCTGGCTTTGTTGCTTAGGTGTTTTTCAGGTCCTAAATGAATAAATGTACTTGCAATCATAGGTACAGTGAAATGTTGCCTATTAAGAAATGAACCCATAAAAGCCTGTTCTAAAAGTAATAGACAATCAACATCATCTTTTATAGAGGAAAATCAATTTAAAAAGGAACAACTTGAATATAATTAAATATCGTAACTTGGGTTTATGTGTGTTTAATAGTATAATAATACCTCCTGTATCTCACAGGAGCTTTTTGAAGTTTAATTAATTGGTGTTTATAAAAGTACATTGCAATCCTAAGAGGAGAAGAAACTCCAAGTATGTTGCACTGTTATTCTTGTTTTATGAACAGATTTGAGAAAAATCTGGTACCTCCAGAGATCCAGAATGCTTTTTAGTGTTTCACCATCATTTTACAGTCACACAGAGTTATTCTTTGTTTTCTTAAGGTTTTCTACTTCTAGAAAAGGCAACTAACGTTGTTTTGCCTAAAACCTTACATGTTTATTTAAAGCAACCTTTAGTGTCAGATAAGTACTGTTTCTTATGTAAACTGCTTTTTCTTTTATTTTCCTTTAGAATACTCAGTCATAAACCCAAGTGTTGGAATAACTTGCATGCGATCTCAGTGACAAATTTAACATAAATTCAAATTATGCAATGTAGTAGTATTCAGAGCTGCTTCTTATGTAGTGGGAAGACTGTTAGAAGTTTTGCGACGCAATGTCTCAGTAATTCACATTTCCTGATTATAGAAAATGAATCTGTCAGCGTTTTGTTTTAGGGAAGGAAGTTCTGCAGGAAAAACAAGCCGACAAACAGCTGCAGGGCCCCCGCCTCCAGGGGGAGTGGAGATTTGGGGGGGTGTCCCAGAAAGAACGGCACCACAGCTGGATCATTCGGTGCTTCAAAGGGAGCTATTAGTCAGCTCTGCAATTAGACCTTGTTCTCTGTTAATTGGAGCCTCCGAAGCCTTTCTCTGGGTGAACAGTCTCATTTTTGCTCAAGTTAATTTCTGTCTCAAAGATGAAAAAAGGGTCTGACAAACTCTACTGGCAATTTTATCAGCTTTTAATACAGAAGAAAAATTCTGTTGAATGAATCCTTTCCTACTCGCATCACTTAGGGATTATCTTGCACAGATCAGTAATGTTAGCCACTCAGAAATGGCACTTGTACCATTCTAAAGACTTTTCCTCTGTTTCTAGCTACTTATTTAGTAGTTTCATTCTGAAGTCTGTGTTTCATACAGCCTTTTGATAGGCATTGGTACGCTTGAAATAAATCAAACAGGGTCTAGGTCAAACCATTTATAGTTATTACTTTCTCCCGTGTTCTTTCTTCCCCTTCTCCTCTCCTTTCTCATTGGCATTCTGAGAAGTAAGACAAAACAAAGAGATTTAGTCATTATATGACTAAATCATACACAGGATGGTTGAGGTTGGAAGGGACCCCTAGAGATCATCCAGTCTACCCCACCCTGCTCGAGCAGGGACACCCAGAGCACGGGGCACAGGGCGGCATCC
>JAVCKT010019154.1:2598-15598 GCA_032273925.1 Rhynchotus rufescens | reverse complement strand
AAGATTTTCCTTTGTCCTGTTGGCCACAGCACACCAGCAATCTGCTACCTTACTCCATAAATAATGATATGTCAGAGGAATGAGTCATTTTCTTATACAAATGTAGAAGTTTTAAACCGGTGATTTCAAAACAGTCATATATATAAACAGCCTTAGCCACATTCTCCAAACAGTAGCAGTAGTTCTGTTCTTTCCAGAAGCATGCTACACTTCTAGTTACCTCCACCAAACTCAACTGCATTTTTAATTTGGCAAGGTTAACCATTCAAAAGCCATTGTTGTTAATTTGCACAAACGCTTTCCAGTGCTTTAAAAAATTATTTTATTTTCTCCTTGTATTTCCAGTTTACCTCAGAAGATTATTTGCCTGGCTCAACGGAATGCCCTCCTATTTAATATGTTTATTAAACACGTTAAGTTCTTCTACTTTCCTGCTGAAACCTCACTCCAGCTTTAAGCTGATGGGAGATCGTGAACTTTGTCCTGCTGGATGCATTTCTGAGACTCTCAGAGTTGCAACAGGTTTGCAAGAGCAGAGCAGTGGAGTGTGAATCTAGAGGCCAAGCGCCTGAATAATACAGCATGGGGAGAAACACATCATTTTTACTATACTAACACAAGAATAACGCTCAGCAGCAGGAAGAGAACACGCTGGCAGGTAATGTTGCTGCCTCTCAGTGCTTTCAACACTTTACATGAGAAAACATAGCTCCCTGCTTAATTTTTTATACCTTCTAAAGCTTCCAGGCACATTGCTTCCCATATCTGGAGGCTGACATTTCCAGGAACACAATACTTGGATTTGCATGGGATATGCGTGGGCAGCTGGACCTCAACCTGATAGTGCATCCCTGATGAGAGCTGGGCAGGAACTTTAGGAGAAAGGGGAAGTTTGAATATCTTTGTCAGAAGTTACTGATTTGTGAAAACAGGAAACTTTTTGTGGACGCATATCTACCAATTTTGACTGGAAGTGCTACGTAGACCAAGAAATTTCAGGACTGAAGGAGTATCCTCACCAAAATAGTTAGTAGTTCAATGCCAACAACAGAACTGTGTTTTATGTCCTGATTCACAGCTACCCTTATCCCTTGCAAGTGCCTTTCTACAATAGGCTAGTTTCTGTTAGCCAGGTGCATCTCAGATTTTCTTTCAGTTTTCCTAGTAGAAGGGAGTCCCAGAGTTTGTATCCCAAGTCTTTCAGCCACTGCTGCAGATATAGCTGTCCAGCTACCTGTATTTTTAAATCAGAGAGGCCTCCTCCAAAAAGTCACTGTATTTTGCCTTCCAGTGTCAAAATGTCATCGCATCGTGCCTGAGTGCGGGATTTCCACCTGCCTAACCACTCCCCCAGATCCGTGGGCTCTCTCAGGTGGTGCCCACATGGCTGTGACGCTTCCTATCCCTCCCAGGTCATTGCGTAAAAGCTCCAACACATTCTGACTCTGGGTGAGAACTGACTCTGGGTGAGAAAACAGTGTTTTTCACCTCCACTTTCAGCAGCAAATCCTGATTTCTCTAGTGAAGACCAGGTGTTTGATTACACCCAAGCATAAATTTGATTTACATTATTGTGAGAAGGAAAGGCTGTTTCAGAAAGTAAACTGCTCCTTCTTGCATATTTTGCCTGTGAGCAGTACTTACATAACACACAGCAGCTAGCTCCTGACGTAGGATATTCGCCTCCAGGCTTGCTGTTGTTTTCACTGGATTTACTCCATTGTCATAAACTGTAAACTTGGTTCCCATAAGATTTGATCTATCAGGAAAAAAATGGAAAAAGAAATTGTCTTTTGTCAATAATACTGCCTGAACCATATATTCTTTACTGTATTATAGCCCTAAAAGAAAGATAAATAATGTAAGGTACAAGTAGTTGTCATTTCAAATCACAACTGAATAGCAACTTCTGGATTATAGGCAATAACAAACATGTAAAGGCACAGGTTTGTTTTTAAGAATATGTTTGCTCGTTAATATTTACTTTCTTACCTGTTTGACCACTAGCTCTATTAGACTATAAACAGTGATTTTCATAAAGTTATAAATAAGGACAACTTTTAGTATTTAAATGGATGTCATACAAACAAATGCAACATGAGATTTTAAGCATATTATTACTCTATTTTCTTCATCCTATGTTTACATTATGGTAGCACACTAGGTTCTGAGATCCATGCAGGCAAACAGCAAGGGGTGATAAGGTCCCTTTCTGAGGCACTGACGATCTAAACATACATTGAGAGATACCAGGCATATATGAACAACACGGATGTGCAATGGGGTGACAGGTAGAAAAGAAGCATGTGGTTCTAAAAGAACTGCACTACTTGTAAATAAGAAGGTCTTTAGTACAAGGCAAAAGACAAGGTATTTTCAGAATATCTAAGTAATAGAACCTTAAAAGTGTTTATATCAAGACAGCCTAGACACAATCTGCTCAGGCACTGCAAATCCCATTGGATTGTCTACATCTTTAAGTGTCTGTACACCACTGAAAATCTGGCCTTTGAGCATTCTAAGAGCATCTACCCTCCTGACTTTTAATAAGTTGTTGCCTCTTAAGTACTTGAGACATTTTGAAAACTTGCCTCAGATATCTGAAAATCACAGAATCACAGGTTGGAAGGGACCTCGAGAGATCAGCTAGTCCAACCTCCCTGCTCAAGCAGGGGCACGCTGTAAGACAATTACCACACTATAGTATAGTCAAGATTGTCATTTAAAAGTCAGAGTGGATTATAGATTTCTTAATTGCAAATTTAATTTCTATTACATTAAAAAAAAATCTTAAATGTATCAGTGTTTACCTCAGTTTCCCAATAAAGCTCTCTCCACCCCGGGACAGGTCAGTTGGGTCTATGGAGATGAGGTAATTAGAGGTTTTGCTCTTCTTTCGTTTCCTTCCAGCTAACAGAAACACCTAAGCAATGAAAGAAACATCATATTTTAGAATGCCAGAGGGACTCACACATGCTGTATCTTGCTTTGATATACGGAATATACAAGGCAATTTTTCTATCTTCCAGCATCATTACCAAAGGCATAGAATGTCACCTGAGACTTAGCAAAAAACAGAAAAAAAAAAATCACATAGGGAAAGTGACTTTTCAACCACTCAGTCCATTATTTATGGTTTAAATAATTAAGCCTGTAGTATTTTGTTAAATGTTTAATTCTAAGCTGCACTAGCTCTTCCAGGGGGATTAAAAATAGACACTGTTCAAACCACAAAACGCGAAGAGCTCTAACTGCTGACTGTCACATTAAGCTACCATGAATGGATTCTCTTAAAGCCAAAGATTAGATATACATGAAGAAAGGAACTGGAACAAAGTCATTTTGCTTTTGGAACAGCATAAGGAATGGAAATATCTATCTAAAATTGTCAGACTTCTTAAGGCTTTTAATGATTTTTATATTCAGATGAAACTGATATGCCATTCAAGTTATTTTATGACCTTTTTACCATGCTCCCTTTCCAAGTGGAGGTAATAAGTAGGGTACATCCCTCGATCCATTCCCTTCTTGTCTCTTGTGATTCTGCACTTGACGGTGATACCCTGGGGTGCAGGTCTTACAGCAAATTCCTCCAGGTCATCAACGTGTATGACAGGCTCGTTTGTGGAAGGACTAGGGGCTGAGGCTGCTTCCTAGAACAGTAAGCAACACTCAGATCTCCTCAGCGCTAAGACATAAAGTTATAATTACAGAGTAAAGACATTTCATGACAGTTGCACTTCAAAAAGCAAACCAAAAGGGAAATATAGTATTTTCTGTTCCAATTCTTCCATGGCCCTCAAGGCAGCTTCTCAAGTTAGGCATCTGTCCCCATTCAATCTGTTGGGCTCTTGGCGACTTAACGCCCATGGTGCAGATCTTTGGAACGGTGATGTTTACTACTCAGACCACATTTGGCAGAGTGGAACAGGGCAGCTGCGTGATTAGAGAGTTGCAACGGCACAGAATAATCTTTGGCCCACACCTCCCCTTCCCAATATGCTTCTCTTTTGAGAAGTCACAGCAATGAAGAACAGTGCTGGTTATTGACAAAAGGAAGAAATGGGCAGATTAGGCCATAGAGAGATGTAAAGAAATAAGAAGTTCGTACAGTACAGAAAACAGCAGGACATCAACAAGTGATTTAGCCAGTGTTTGCGATGTAGAATATTTAAATATCTCTAAGTCTCATTTTATCTCTGTAGAGTAGGAGCAAAAATAGAGTGGGAAACTGCACAGAAAAAAGGCAATAGGCACCAAAAGAACCTTCTGAGCACTTGCAAGAGACAGTAAAGTAAATATTGACTGTTTATCTTCCTCTTCATTCAAGTTCAGGCAATATTTGCTATTCTTTTATCCAAGTCATTATTTTCATTGCTTCCTTCTGTGTGCCTAGAGAGTATCACAGCAAATGACCGTAGAGATACTCTGCTGCATTTTAAAAGGAAACAAGAAAGCCAGGCCTATGCTGACTGCACTCACAGCACACAGACACCCTCACTTGTTCATACTGACCCCCTACCTTATTGGACTTCTTGCTCGTGGCAGAACTGGGACGGGTGTTACTGTTTAACTGCGAAGAACTGGAACTGTCTTCATCTTCCTCATCCTCTTCCTCATCAAAATTCATGCTGCTTGAAATGCCTGAAAAGAAAGCATTTGCCTGAAATACTAATATACAAACTGGAGGCAAAAATATAATTTATTTTATTGTTGCACCCTGAGGCATACAGGTGAGAAGGCAGGCAGGCAGCAGTTCCTTGTGTACAAATGCATGGATGAGACAAGATCTGCCCTGAAAGGCTAAAACATTTCAACAAACAAGAATGGAAATATGATTTCCATTCTACAGAGAGCACTGAGTTACCCCCAAAAAACACAAACAATATCTACTAGAAATTAAAATATAAATCTCTTTTGTTCAATCAAGAGCTTCTAACACAACCCAGGATCTCAAATCTTAAATTGGAGCTGACAGTACAAATGCATACAGCTATAGGAAGATCCTAACAACTAAAGTAGGAATCCTCCCACAGCATACTTTTACCTCATCCTATGTAAACTCATAAGAAGCAAGTCTTAAAGAGAGAAGAAACATTCATATCAAGGAAATATTCTCTTGAATATTTATTTGATGCAAAAATCAGAGTACCAGCCCAGGACAAAGGAACTTCCATAGAACACTTACAAATTTGACTTTACAAGAATCCTCAGCTTGGGACATTTCAAAGGGAACAGAACTTTGAACACCACAGACGACTTGGCAGCAGAACATGTCAATAGTGGGACATTTGCCAGGCCTAGTTTTTCAAGGAATATCATGCAGATGAAGCCATCCTGTACTTAAGTTCAAAGCCCACATGTAAGAGGCAGACTATACAAGACTAAAAAAAACAAAAGGAGGCAGGCAGGGGGAAGAGAAACACTGGTCCAGAAGTTCCACTACTGGCAAGTCAGATGCAGAAGGATAAATGCAAAGATTTCTGGAGTCAAGCAGAATGGGCATAATTAACTTATCCCTTCTATACTTACCAGGAACATGATCCAGGGCAACAAGACTGGATTGGGAGGTGGAAGTGGACCAGGAGGTATTTGCATGGGGATCTGGGAAAGGAAAAAATCCATGGGCTTGATTCTGCAAACTCTCAGTTGTGCAAACAAGTCTGGTTTATCAACAGGACTAAGGGATTGATGGACGGGGCGACAATGCTGCTGCCAGAACTTTCAATTATGCTTTAGGGAAAAAACATTTCTCTGCACAAGCAAGTTTACCTTTCACCTGCTTATATCTGCTGTCACCTTCCTTTTCAGTTCTTCAACTTAAGTCAGAAAAACTTGAACTGCAGAACTGAAGCTTCATAAGGCATCATCAATGCTATACAGTTGTATCACAAACCTTCTTGTGCACTGTATGCCCTCCATGGCAAGTTTTTGACCTTATAGAGACATTTAGGAAACTGGCAAATGTGAAGACTAAGTGTTATCTATTCAGTGTTAAAACTTAAGGAAGTCTGTCTCTGTCCTAGTAACTCATTTGCCAGGAAGGAAGTTTAGAAGTTAAGCTGACTGAAACCAAAAGGATGACCATTTCCTATAAGAAGAAAATGGTTCAAAAAAAAAAGTATTTGGTATTTTGTTTGCAAGTAGCATATTCTCTTTGTATTGTTTTGTAACAGAAACTGGATTTCTGAGGGATCCTTGGAGAACACAGCTAAGAGACATACAAAAGTGCTCTCTATGAAGTCACTTTTAAAGAACAGAATGGGAACAAATCAGTTAAGTAACTCTAATGGGAATCAACCTGTTTTTTTCCTATTAGGCCAGTTAGCACTTCTCCATGCAGCTTTTTCTTTACTCCTGTTCCAAGACAGGGATCGATGGGGATAGCAACTCTAAATGGTCTTTAGACCAATGGAGACCTAGCAGCACAGGATGTGCTGTAGGCTGAAACAGAATTAGGAATCCCTATGAAAAGCCCTACCTCTACATAAAGGTTCCCATGAATCTTGACATACTCAAAATTGCCAGCCAAGCCTCCTCCACTGGCATCAAGGGGCAAATCACACAATGAGAGTAAAAATACTTTGTGGAGAGACCACTAGTGGCAGTCCTGTCTTCATACCTTGCTTTGTGTCTCACAGAGCACAGCCTTGTCGTTAATAAAAATAAGTAAATCCCTGCATTCTCAGTTAAGACAAATGCATTCACATCTAAGCAAACTAGTGGAACAGTTTTAGCTGGTGTCTCTGCCAGGAGTACACTCAGACCTTGCTAAGAAAAGATTTTACTGTGCTCTTAAGAACATGAAACAACTAGGGGGAAAAAAAATGTTTCCACTGAAAATAGACCAAAAAAAAAAAAAGAGAGAATGAAATTTTCTGTTAACCTGAAGAAGAAACATCAAAAATAGAAATGACCTCCAAAGCAATAAATCTGAGAGACCTGACCTAATTTGAGAATTTTTAAGTCAGCTGGGGCACTAGTAACTAGTGTGTATAGCAATAAATATTCTGAGCCAGACTCTAAGACAACACAATCACTGCACAGATCAGAACCTGTTACTCATGGCAACATGCCTCCCATTTAAATGCCCAGGAAGTGCACCACTTGGAGAAAACCTGCCCATTTCAGATGAAGTTGCTCACATCTGCAGAATAACCCAGAAAAAAATGAATCTTAGTGAGAACTGCTCTGCAGATGAGAGGCTGGCATTGAGGTATGAATAGTTTATTCTACATGAGTCAAGTCTGCACTTATATTTTGCTCCTTATACACAAAGAGTTTATTCTTAAAGCATCACAGCAGTCTTGGCTGAGGCCACCTCAGCTTCAAAGGCTATACACTGAGGAAGAACTCCCAAGCAGTTGCATTCAGAAGAAGCTTTGTGAAGATTTTAGGATTTCTTCCTTCCTACGGTTAATGTCCGATGAAAGATAATAGTGCCACAGGAAGGAAGGAACTGGCACACGAATGCACGTGTTCACAATCTATCTCCCGAATCATGCATGCCTAAAATCCAGCACATCTGAGAGCTACGTATACCTCCAAGAAATGCTGCAGAGTTCACAGCTCTGTCATTTTTCACCACTGCAAGCAACACTATACATCGTGAAAACATGAATAGATTTTAACTAACAGTAAAATTAAAACTAACACTCTAGTTTAAATGTTGCTATTCCAGACACTTCTTCAGTCCTCAAGTATGTGATTTCCAGAGCTCTATAATGGGAAAAATGTGAACAGATGGATATAAGCACTAACATCTGCCTGGTGTTTCAACAGGTGTACTGCATTACAGATGCAGAAGCCACATAGCACTGATAGCACTTGGGGAGCTCTTGTTTCTTGGGTCAGAGAGAGCTTCTTTACTGTTTAAAAGATGCTACTGAAAGCAGCAGTTACTAAACTGAAAGGCAGAAAAAACAGAGTCCCAATCTTTGCTGACAATAATGTTGAGAGTGAGAACAGGAGGAGTCATCAACATACCTAAAGCAGTAAGAATAAGGAGGCAACTTTGACTACTTACCCTTTTTCTGCAATGCTGTTCTAAGATCCTGTTTGTTCTGCTGTTGTTGGCTGCTAGTCATTTTCTCTTCATCATCTTCATCGTGGCTCGATTGTCCAACAGTGAGAATCTGCACTTGACTTCCTATCTTCTGGACATCCTCTTGAAAAGCAGCTGGGCCATCAATTCCTTCAGACAACAGCAGAAAAAATGGTTGTAACTATGCCACAAAGTTACTGAGAAAAGAATCACTCATAAAAATATCTTTTCTAAGAAACAAACCCCAATGGCTCATATTGAATAATATTTTTGAGACTTATACAGGAATAAAACAGGCTCCAAGGCAAGCATCTCACTTCCCAAGTACTAAACTCTCCCCCACTCCTTATCTATTGATTTGCTTTAAACAGAGCTACCTGGGAATGAGTCCTTGCCTAGAAAGCAGTAGGTGATTATGGGTATAGACAGAGTTCATCACATGAAACCCATTCCGTTTCTGAATGCTCACATCCAAACTGCCTCAAAAGCATGCTGAGACCTCTGGGATATGCAAGGTGTGATGCATGGGAGAGAAGGGCAAGACATGTTGTCTCCTGCAAGCCTCTGCACTTCTGCTGCAGCATCTCCATTCCTGTGGGGAACAGACCTTGGTTCCATTGCACTCCAAGGATGCCAAGCAATCAGAACACATTAGAACATAAAACTCTAACTATGAGAGACAGTTCTGAGTTCTACCTAAGAAAACTGTAACAGCACTCACTAAAAATTTCCTGCGTGTGCATTTTTAAAGTGCTCAGACCTGTGGAATTCTTCAACTTTGCTTTCAACTTTCTCACCTTTATGTGCCCATTTTAATAAGTCTAACTGCTTTATAATTCATTTGCACTAGAGAATCTCAGAGAGCTTACAACCATGATCAGAATTTTATTGCTGTCCTCCTCAACCACAAAACACTGATGTCTGTGTCCTAGAGACACTGAAAACTAAACAAAGACACTGGATAGGTAAAGAAAGTGCACATAGCTCTCCCAAAGACACGGGACTGGTTCAAAAATAGATAAATCTGAGTCCCATATTGTGCTCTATGTCTGTGTACTAATGCAAAGACACTGTCACTGCCAACCAATGCTTCAAAGTTTCAGAAACCTGGGAAACTCACGTATAGATCTAGTAGTGTTTACATAAGGAAGAACTTGAGGCTAACAAGATTAAATATGTCTGCTAAGTTTCTATATTGCCATACAATCAAAATACAATTTTCAATCCAATGGCAAATTAGCAAGCATTACAAAGATCTACGTCAGTAGCAGAATATGTTACTCTTCATACCAAATAGTGAGGAGTAAATCCTGTTAGAGGAAGCTGGGAACAAGACTTTTTCGGACTGTGGTCTGCAGCACAAGTCTCTCAATATACCATTTCAACCCTCTTTGCTAGCAGCTCTTAACTTGCATTAAAAGACAAGTGAATGGTACATTTAGTATGCTTTACTGTACTTTTCCATACTTGCTGTCAGCATCACTGTAGTCTGAAGCACAAACGCAAACACTCTCTGGACCAGCACTGTCCGTGCAACTACCTAATAAGATGTTGCTTTATACTGCATTAGAAGAGCACTAGACCGTCCAAGTTAATGGCACGGAGGCTGCTGTTTCTGATGCTCGCAGAACATCTGCACTCATATCCTGTGCTGTCAAGAACATCCCATATTATTAGATGTTAGGACAAAGGTCATGCTGGTAGGTCACGTATTTAAAGAAGAAAAATCAATTTCAGCATTCTGAAGAGTGCATCACTGGTGGAGTGTGTTATTATGAAGCACTTTGAATGGTTCCACTGGTGACCCCACTTAAGGGAATGGAAGATGTAGCAGGACTGAAAAAAAAAAAACATGAAAAAACCCCTTAAATCTTTGCTGCATTACAATATGGCACAAAAAGCGTGAAGATACTTGCTGCTGTAGATGCTTGTAGCATCCTGATTGCTTGTAGCAAATACAGGATTAGCTATATAATATTTGTGTGTGTGTGCATTAACAAATCTATGCATGTGTATATAAAATGAAGTGTGAGTGCATGTACATTTTGATACGTATGAGGTCACGTGTGTGCATCTTTGCAAGCCACAGGTCAAAAAATGATTTTATCACCACGCACCTAATGTCTGAAAGCATTTCCAAGCCTAAACAGCCATAAGGACTCAGGGTGCATCTTTCGCTACGTTCTCACTTCCCTTGCCTCACTGATCCTTTCTCTTCCATCCACCTGCTGGAAGGATGCAATAAAACCAAACCAGCCATATCTAGGAACTCTGTTCTTGAACTATGTTCTAGTTCAAGAACAGGGTCAGGAGAGGCAAAGAAGCTGGGCAGACTGTGTCAACAAGAACTTTATTGCCAGTGTCCAGGTTTTCTATTGCTTTTCTGAAAAGTCAGGCAGAAGTGAACTGATGAAAAGGCCTTTGCATACCTACCAAGTAGTAAAGGAATTATTTGTATTATCTGCTAGGCAATTCTGAATGAGGGCAAGGAGGAAAGAGAAAGATGGAAATAACCCAAGTTCTTGCAGAGAATAGCTTCTGGCAAAATTTGACACAATCATGTCTCAGATGCAACCCAGAGGCACAAAATGACAGAGATGAAAACAAAGAGATTACCAAAAATTACAAATCCCTGTAATCTGCATCCTATAAATGGCTATTTACCAATGTCTCTATTTTGTAAGCACCTAAAATGCTCTATATAGTGTATATAAATATACAGGCTGTACCTGGCTCCTAAAAACTTCTTATCTAGACTCATGCAGAACACTGATTATTTGATTTTATCATTCAAATTCATCTAAATGCTATGAAATTTAAAATACATTTGGAGGATTTGTATTGAACTTTGATCTCTCTTTTTGCTTTGAATACCCGCAGTGTTAACTATCTACACAAAACTCGAAACATCCAAGACCGAAACAAGGGAAGGAGAGAAAAATATATGGGATAAACAAAGAATAGGAGAGCTGCTAGTGAAAGCCTTGGAAAAGAATAAAATGTAAAAAAGAGATTGCTTAATGTTCATGAGGTATGATAAAGAAATCTAAGCTTCCATGCACTTTATATAGCCTCATAATGCTTCAGTTACCAAACGATGGACCAGCAACTCAAAATCCCATTACAAGATGCATGAAGTTGAGATCTTCTTTGGTCATTCCAATCAATGATTACTGGAATCTCTTACCAGCAGGGCTGCTGCACAGGGCATACACACCTCTAGTCTATATTCCCATCAGTTTTCCACAGAGCAGTTTCTAACCATTCTGATGTGTCCCTCTGGACAGATGATGAATAAATCTTGACGAACACTCTCAGTACAACATAGTCATTACTTTTCCTTCTGAGAAACCAAGCAAGTACAAGTCATTCAGGGTGGAAACTATAGATCCTCAAGTATATCCCTCCTCTCGTTCCTCCAGACCTTCAGGTGGGGGTTCGGCAACAGCACTAGCAGAGCATGCCAAGCACAGCTCTAGCTTCCCTTTGCAATGTTCAAAATGATTGTGTGGAAAAGAAATGCACCTGTCTGCATGTGTAAAAATCAAGGGTATTTTCAGGCTGAATGCAAGACTTGGATCAAAGCCCCTTGACTATCCTGTATAAACACAGAAGCTACAATAGATCAAAGCTGAACTTCCTCTTAAAACTGGGCAGATATTAAATATTTCCTGAACAGAGAAAATCTCAGAGTCATTATAATCTGGTGACACAATATCATTGTGGTAGAATAAGGAAATTAAAAGACAGACAGATCAAAATGGCAGTTATGATGATTTCACTGCTCAAGAGACAAATCAAGAATGAGTAAATTAAGTGCAACAAAGGAGAGGGAGAAAAAAGACTATTTACTACCAAGTTATATTTAATCAGAGAAGCTTCAGAGAGGCAGCTGATATATATGACCACTAGTTACATGTGAGCACTAGACTGAACATAAGAAAAAGGCACCTCTATCTGACAACAGTAAATGCACTGTTATTTTTGAATAAACTGGTTACAGATTCGAATGTGACAAACGACCCAGCAGCAAATTACAGGCATAAGCACAGTGAGGCAGCTCTACAAAGCATTAGCTGGGTATTTGACTGTGTAGTACATGAATCCTGATTAATGGGATCCTACAAGAAAAGAATCAAATTGCATATAAATGATTGCAATTGCATCATTTATATGCATTCTGTTGCATTTATGTATGCAAACATTTTGCTGTGAAAAGATTTTTGAGTAGATGTTATTTCCTCTTGCTTCTTATACATGAATGCGCACATACAGGAAAGAATGATGAACTAATTATTTACAGAGAGATTTTTACAGTGCCTACTGTAAAAAGAAAACATTTCTAAATTATTTCAAATAACTAGATTTATCATTAAGCTGACATCGGAACAGGATTTCCAGTGATTAAAGAACTTAATCAAATCATATCTCTATGATTTGATCTCTACCTTTTATGTTGAAATGACCAATCAACAGTTGATATGTTTGAAATACTCATTTATCAATAAGCTAGACCACTACCACTGAGTACAATGTTTATTTCTAGAATACTGACACAAGAAAGTAGTATTGAAAAACAAAACAAAAACACACAGAAAATGTTCATGCTCAGAATTATTGCTTAGGAAGCATTAATAAAATAGTTATAATGAAAAATGAAAACATATTGTTGGGTAATACTCTTCTCAGAAGCAATTTATTGAAAAAGCAGAAGGCTTAAAAAGTCTTCAAAGCATTGATTTCTCTAGTTTTATGACCAAAGAACGTGCGGTGTATTCTAGTTGTCAATATTATGTAAGTCATTTCCAATGTGTGTCTGGTTGCACAGTGGCCATGTGCCCACTCACGTGGGCACAAACACCACAACGGTATTTGTTTATAGGGAACAACTAGAAATATTGGCTTAAAAAAAAAAAAAAAAGAAAAAAAAAAAAGAAAAGAGAAAGAAAAAAAAAG
>JAVCKT010019150.1:0-15083 GCA_032273925.1 Rhynchotus rufescens | reverse complement strand
AAAAGGAAAAATGAAAAAAGGAAAAAAAGGAAAAAAAAAAAGAAAAAAGAAAAAAAATAACGGCTCTGGGGTCCCAAAGCAGCAAAACGTTGACGCTGATATGTGGTTGGGTCAAAATGTAAGCACCGTTGTTAAGTGCAAGACCAGATTTGCAAATGCGGCCCTGTTTGTCCCTCTTTAATTTTTTTTTTTTAAGAAAAAAGCAAAACATATATTCATTTAAAAAAAAAAAAAAAGACGAAAAAAAAAAAGAAGATCTTCTTGTTTCTTTTATTTTCCTGGGGTCTGCGCCCTGGAGCATGTAGAAAAAAACAGGTTAGAATTGCTGAGGATGGTATTAACCTCAGAGCCCCCGTGCCGCCGTGGGCCTCCTTCCCTGCTTCCAGGAATCCTGGCGAGCCTGGACAGCCGTGGAGCTTCCCATTGCCCCGCATCCCGGGAGCTTCCTCCACCAGGAGCATCCCGAGAAGCAGCACCAGCGCTGGGGGAAAGGGGGAAGAGTGAAAGACAGAAGGAAAGAAAGAAAGAAAAACTGAGGCACTTGCTTCTAAGCTCAATTAAATAACACAGAGTATATCCTTTTTTCAATTTATTCATGCCTTATATTAGTAAAATAGGATTTTTAAGTGCATTTAACATCTTTATTTAACCGTTCCGCTATATTAATCAGGCCCCCAGAAAAGAACACTAGCTATTATTACAGCATTTAATTAGTTTTGTAACCAAATCCTCTTATTACGAATGCATATGGAAGAAATTCTTTCTTCGAAGACATTATTTCAAAGATTTGGTTACTGCAGTAGACTCTCTCTTTAATTAAATCATTTTTTAGAAAGTAAATTGTCTTTAACCTTTTTACAGCACATTTCCAGAGCTTTTTAATCCAAAGAGATGAGCTGTTATTGTCCCCGAAGAAGCCTCTGACATCACGTTTGTAACATCAAAAATAATTATACTCCGTGGAAACATAGACCTTACTTAGCAAGAACTCATCTGCTAGAAAGAATGGCAACTCTGTAATGTCTCCTATGTTTAAGGGCATGATCTGTCGAATGGGAAGTATCTTTGCCCACTTCTTGATAGCATCATATCTTCAATTTTGCAAAAAGAAACGCGCGTAACTCGCTAGGTGTGGATTCAAGTGTATCCTCAATTCACAGGGCATGGGCTGGATGCTTAGCTTGGTTTATATTATTTACATTTTTCAACTTTTATCTTAACTTGTCGGTTTCCCAGATTGAAGAACATGTCGTTTTTTCTACTGACTGATTTCTCTACTCCCCAGTGCTTTTGTCACTGGTTTGCTGAAACAGTATTTATATAGCTCCGTTGGCTCTAAAGCTCTTACTCCTTCTAACATTTTGGATTTTGCAAGTGAAGTGAAAAATAGAAAAGAAATAGAGACAATCAAATGCCTGGAGCTTAAAACAAAGTATGTGCAACCTACCATCTCACTTGAAATTTAATAAAAGAAATAATTATGTAAATATAACATAGAGTTATAGATTTATATTTTGTTCATAACACATAGTGTAATATAAGTTGTATATTTTCATGTTTTGGTTTTATGTTATCATTCATGCCACAATAAATAAAAGAAAACGGGAGTTGATGTACTCTTTAAAAAAATACAATGTGGGTTGCCACTATCCTGGGATTTTCGGTTTTGTTTTTTGGTTTTCTTGGTTTTTTGTTTCTTTTGCATTCCCCTTTTTTTCAGTATTATTGCCCTGCAAGGCACCAATAAAACAGCAAATGTGTTCTTTACCTATCCTGTGTTTGCCACTTCTTACAGCAAAGGTCGTGCTCTAAAGTTTTCTCCTCAGGAGAACAAAGCGGCTGGGCTCGGGGAGCAAAAGAATCGGTGTCAGTTCTCCAGGCCACTCCAAAATTCCAGGTTTTCCATCAAATCACAGGAGCAAATTAAAATACCAGCATTAAACCAGAAGAAGCAAGGTGGTTCCCGAGCAGTGCGGCTCAGTACGTGGCCACTGATTTCCCAAGTAATTCCCGGGTCAGAGCCGGAGCAATCCCAAAATGGGGCTGTTTGAGCCCAGACTTTGGGCACCTGCCATCTTCCAGGCTAGGCTCGTTCTCTGCAGGCGGCTCTGTTTAGTTCAGGTACCAAAGCAAACTCGGGGAAAACACCCAATCATAAACAGCAAGGGCATAAAAGCGTGGAGAAAATAGCTCTGCTCCGAGCTCGGCAGAATGTCCCAACATGCTGCCTAAACAGTTCGTGAAGTTTTGACAGCAGCATATGGCACAAAGTGGGATGAAACGGATTTGTACCTGGGTTTTGACAGTAAGTTATGCTGAAGGATGCTTGCACTCGAGTGCCACCAGCTTGACAGATGCCGCTCGGTGCTTCCAACGTTGCTGAAGGGGCACGGGAACGGTTGGGAAAGCGGGGGGCAGCACCTTGCTGGGGCCGCCCGTGCAATACCTGGAAGTATCCAGTAAATGGGAGCACCCTGGAACACCTTCACAGCTCCTTACTATGAAGTGTCCATGACCCGGTGTAGCACCCGGCTACTGGAAAGCCCAGAGCATCAATGGGGGCCACAAAGGGCTATCCTCTGCTATCACAGTCTAGGCTTGGGAAGGGGAACAAGTGTTTCCCTAGACAAATTCTGCATTTTTTTTTTTTTAAAAAAAAAAAAAAAAAAAAATGGAGGGGAAAAAAAAAAAAAAAAAAGCTAAAGCGTTGCAGCAATTGCCTGTAGCAGGAAGGAAGAAAATGAGGATAATTATGATATTAATTTATTTAAAAAAGAAAAACTTGTGACAATTATCTCACTCCTGCCGAGAACGCGCCATACAGATATACATGTGCAGGAAAGTGCAAAGGGCCCGAACGGAAGCCATGAAAGGTTATGGAAGCTGACGTCCTCCATGAGGCACTTCAGGGATGCCACGAGAAAAAAATATGGGAGAGGTTTGGGGTTTTTTATTATTTATTTTATTTATTTTTATTGTGTTTTTGTTGTTGTTTTGTTTTGCTTTGTTTTTTTCTCCTGTTGACACAGCAGCGTTGTTGACAAAGCAGGAGCTTTGGCAGCCAGAGAGGGGAAGAGCGTTTAATACCGGGCAAGGCTCCCCGTCTCAGCCCCGACAGGCGATTCACCCCGATGGGCTCCGGGCCCCCTCTTCCCCATCCCGGTCCATGTAGGGGGATGCAGCTTTGCCCCCATCACCAGCCCTGTGTGACTTGGGCCCACAGGCCCCTCTGCAGCGCTGTCGAGGACTCACTGTGTCGCTGGGGGAAGATCGCGCAGCCCCGGCCGCGGCTCTGCGCTAATGCCTGCTTCAAAGGGCTGTTAGGAGGCTTAATTCAGTAATGCCCGCAAAGCGCGCGCAGATCTCTGGATTAAAGGCACTCCGGCGGCGCGAGGTATTATTAGCCACAGGGAAAAGCTGTCGGGCGAGCGTGGCATCAAGTGTCTGTGGCTTGAAAAAACACTAGGAATTAAAAAAAAAAAGGACCTGAAGATGGGCAAACTGTGGGTGGTTTGGGTTTTTTTTTCCCTGCTGCGGTCGGGTTTCCATCAGTCGGAGCTCGAGGGCAGGTTGTGCTCTCCCGCCTCCAGCACCCGCCTGGGTACCACGTCTGCTGCAGCCCAGTGCTGCAAAGGGTGCCTTAAGCAGCAGATTTCACCTTAAACCCAACCAGCTCCAGGCGCGGGTCCCTCAGGGACCCTCAGGGACCAGAGCAATGCCAAGTCGCTCGCCAAATTAGTCAGTATTTTCTTTACCCTTTGGAAACCTTTCAAGCACAACTTACCAATCTAAATACGTTGAACAGCTGCCAGCACCTTCATGGAAAAGAACCTAACATAACTGCTTTGTTGCCTAGAGATCTAGTTTATTTTATTGCCAAGTCTTTCTAACTTTGGCAAGGGGCTCCTCCTAACTTTACCTGGTTTCCAGGTCCCCCTGAAAGCGCAGGCAGGGGAAGGGAAGGATAAGGGATCTGGGCTCTCGGAGATGCTTTGTTTCTCTCCTGAGGGAAGATGAAACTGCACGTGGGTGGTGGGTAGAGCCACGCTAACCTGCTTTCTTCTGACTGAATGGGGAAGGTCAATATATTATCGTATCAAGGAAGAAGAAATTACATAGGCGATTCCCCCACAGACAATAACGACAAGTCTGACAGCATGATCAAAACAGCGTCTAACTTTTCTTTTCTTCCCTTGCAGACACACCGGTGTTTAAATGACAGCTGAAAGAGGATGATGGACTAAACACATTATTCTCTATTCTGTCTACCTTTTTTATAATAGAAATATATCTTGAAGACTATATTCAAGTTGGTCAAATAATAAGTCAATTTGTCAATAAAACAGATTAGGGAACCTGTCTGCTGAGATGATATCTGTCAAACAAGATATTTTGTTAATACAGTCTGCAAGCAAGTGCTTCATGAAAGACAATACAAAAAAAATGCAGCAGCACTTAAAAGTTTATTGGAAGGGAGCACTGACTTTGATTTCACTCATAATAAATGGTTAGACTTTTTTTTCCCCCTTTAAATTCTAGTAACTTAGTTAACAGACCACAATTTGGAAAAGACTGGAAACGACTGTTAATGGTTGGTTTGGCCCTGCAGGCACAGTCTACTACTGTTAAAAAATGTGGTTTTCATTTTCCACAGAAGCTTGATTTGGGGGGCACCAGCCATTGGGGTGGGGATGGAGGGCTACCACATTTCTCCATAAATTACTTCTTCTCCTTGTCCCGTGTTTGCTGCCCCTGTTGTGATGCCCTGATGTTACCTGACATTTATGGCACCGAGCGATGCCCCTTGCCAGACCAAGAGTCCTGTCCCTGCCCTCACCAGATTGAGCCACGCTGCTATATGCATGTGTGTAAAAATATCTATGTGTGTACATATATAACTTATAAATATAATAAAGATATAATCAGGGGCTGGAACAGGCCAGCCCAGAGCTTGATGCTACCCTGGCACGTCTCAGGCGCAGGTGCTGGCAAAGGCAACGCCAAAAGCAGGTTACAGATTTTCCCTTCCAATCGTTGGAAACAGAGATTAACCAGCCCTGACTCTTAGTGGACATTTTGCCAAGTCAAGTTGGAGGCAGCTGCTTTACTTGGGTGGTTCTTCTCCCACTCCCTCCCTAGGCTCATGTCACGTCATCCTGAGGAAAGCGGCCTATTTAGAAACTCATATTCGTCTCTCTTGATTGGGAAGATTTTCTTGATTGAGAAGAAACATGTGATACACGCTAATAAGGTGGTATTTCAAGATAATTTTTTTTCCTTTCTTTCTTTTAACCAAACCTACCACGCATTTTGTTACTGAGCAATCCCATGAAAAAGAAAAAAAGAAAACTGCAGTTCCTCGACAGTGTGAGCAGAGGCTCCAACAAGGTCGGCCTCAGTGGCTGCAAATTATCTGCAAACAGATAAAAGAGAGTGTAAATGCTGACTGGGATTTGAGGATTTTTCCCGCCCAAACTCGTCTCTGCAGATTTGGGCTGCTGGGAAGAATTAATGAGCTGATTTGGTGTTACTGTCAGCGATGCATCAACACCTCTTGGGGCAGGGAAGCTTGCACTCACAAAGTCCTTCCAAAAAAGTGGGAACAGTATTCAGAAAGGTACAGGCTGATAACAAACAGATAGATCTCCTTGGCACAGTACATGAGTGAATTTTAAGACTTTATTGGAAAGAGATTTCTATAAAAAACAAAATGTCAAACAACAATGACAAAAATGTAAGTCAAAAATATTTTTGTGCTGGAGTTTCAATGACGGTTCAAGATGGTTCAACGTCTACTGTGGAAGCCATTCGACGTCCATGGGTAGCGGAGTCAGTGTACAGAGCTGGACCTGAGCTCCTATACGAGCTCCTCCAGCCCGCACGTTGGTGCAACCCTACGACCGAGTCAAGAGCCCTTAACTACCCTCCATGTCCTGCAAACCCTGTCTGAGTAGCTTGGCATGACTCTGCACCGTAACAACCAGTGTTACCCGGAGCTATTGCTCTTTAGAGGAAAACCATGTGTGAAACGTCTTCATTCGGCTTAGGAGTACACATCAATCAGATGCAGGGTGCAGAGCTGGCCATCAATATCCTAACAAAAAAAAAAAAAAAAAAAAAAAATAAGGCAACAACCCTTGTCTTTCTTGTTAGAATCACTTTGAATTAACTTGAGTCTGTCATGTTACTGGCAAGAATATTCTTTCTTGAGCATCTGATTTCTAATCTTTCTTTTCCTTTTGCTTCGTTCTTTGGCTTTGCCTGCCAGTTCCAAGGATCTGGCTTAAGCTTTACAAGACCAACTTAGCCCGGGGCTTTGGCAAGCAGTTTAACATTGTCTACAGTGCACTGAAGTTTATTAACACCTTTCAAAACCTCTGCAAGTTTGTAAATCGAGCAGTGGTTCATTCTCCAAAAATAACAAGGGTCTGTTTTTGCTAATATATACAAACACAAATGGCATACACATACAAAACGTGTATAGGTATAACATAGGTATCTGTATCTATGTATTATAGGTGTATATATATATTTGATATATATATATATATTTATATAAAAAAGAAAGCATATTTAAGACCTGTGATTCTCTCCTGTGAAGGGAAATCACAGTCCTACCAGCAGGCAAATCCCAAATATCTACCATACAAAATCAATCTGATTTTCTTGTGATTACCCACAGTATTATTCTTCTCCTGAACTTTCCTTCTCTTGGCTTTTGTCCTAAGCAACAATCATGAGTCATAGATGCACAAAAGATAATGTCAGTTTTACAATGTTTCTTCCAGAACTAGAGAAATATATATTGATTTACTGTAAAATCCCAGGAAGAAATACCCTCTTTCAGCAGGGCCTTTTAAGGCCTGTAACCCACAAAAGGAAAAAAATGATGCTATTGCTTGCAATAAATCAATTAGTTTTCAAGCAGCATGCCTTGAGAATTTCCTGCTCCTCAAGATGGACTGGGTTGCGTGGAGCAAGGTGTGAGTGTGCACCTCACAGAAGGTGAGTTGTGCATCATGGTCCTACCCTGAACCAGAAAACACTGGCTGAGAACCCCTTAGAGAAATGCACCCAAGAGTACAGCTGAAGCATGATATAAAGCAAAATACCACTCTAGCTACAAACACTACCTGCACAGCAGGTGCACAGAGCATCCCTAAACACCACGCTGTGTGACTCCTCCTAAATTTGCAGAAGCAAAGCCTCAAATATTAGCCTACCTGTGCAGGTTACATAGCCCTCTTTGGGCATGTGCTTTATGCTCTGCTCTCTAACATCATGACCATCTGTCCCCTGATGCCCGCACCATCATAAATCCTTCCCTTGACCTCAGCTGGCACAAGATCAACTCTTTGACTTTTTGTAGCACTTCTGGCAATGGGGGAAGAGGTGGGGATTATTTATTTTTAAAAGACTAGACTTACTAATTTTTTTTTGTACCTGGATACTAGACAAATCTTTGTAATCATTACCACCAGATGATGTCACTGAAACTTACTTTTATGTCATTCTCCTCGCCCAAGGTAAATATGGAATGCTGTCATGCCATTACATGCTGTAAATATGTCATCATAATTTGTCTTTACACATCATAAATATTTTATTATATGACATTATTACACCTCCAGATATCTTTTTCCATATGAATAGTAATTACTCAAAGTATTTACTGTAATTATGTCACTTGATGAAATTACAGTAATTACATCGAAAAATGATAGTCCATGACTAATGAATTAAAATAGCATGGAAATTCGCATAAAAATGACATTAAAAATGTTAAGGATCTGAGGCAAACTCACAAAAGCAAGGAAATTCATAATTATGAATTTAATCTCCAATAACATTGCAGGGTGCCACATTTTTAGATTGTATCACAGAAAGAAGGAAGAAAGTGCAGAGAGGTATTATCTGAGCAGAAAGAAAGTAGGACTCAGAAGAGAGCTGCCACAGCTGTAACAGGGAGCTGCTGCTTGGGTGGGAGTATCCATCCAAGAGCCACCAGGAACATAATCTTGTGATCAGTTGGGATAAAATTACTGACCAGCTTGAGACAGAGTCGCCAAAGTGCCTAAATGCTAAATTTTGGTGAGAGTCAGCTGGTAAAGCAAAGCAATGCATCTGCGTCCCATGGCAAACAGAGAGAGTCTGTCTCTTCACTTGTGCTTATGGCTTTTGTAAATCCACTTGCACCACATCTGCAAGTACCCAAATGTTTCTCTCAATTTGGCTACCTTCAAGAAGCCAGAAAATGTGCTGTGCCAGTATTTGGGCTGTATTCTTGTTTCTTTTACACCCATGGAGATTTCAACCTGACCTGGGAGGCAGAAGGTCCCTTACTGCTAAGAAAGTAAATGAATAAATATTTCTTCAAATTGAGAAAGTATTCATGATAACAGGATTATTTATTATTATGTTTATTTTTATTCCCATACTCATTTTCTGCATGAAAAAAATATCCATGGTCACCAAAAAAATGAAAAGAAAAAGAGAAACTTCTAAAAGGTAGTGTTGCTTGAGAAGCAAAGAGGAGCTACCAAAAACCATATTTGATTATTTCTTGTTTGACTTAGGAGAATAAGATGATTTGCCACCTTCTTACCTTCATGTCACTGCAAACATTTTTGTATATAGCTAAGGTCTAGCTAAGGTGGGACACTGTGCTGCTCCTCATCTCTTTGACTATCTTTCTGCTACAGCTTCACAAGCTACACTGGTGGCACCAGCATGGGAAGACAACCGAGGTCTAACTTTTTCAAAGCAGCTTCCCCTTCATCATGCTGAAGATGTTGGAGATGGCCACAAGCAGACCCAAACCCAAACATCCATATAGCTGAGGAACAAAGCCTTCATAAAGGCTTTGAAAGCCCTAGAGCTTCCCAATCCTTGCTGATGCCCAATGTTGGTCCCTTTTGTGAGCCCACACCAGACAGAAGGTCAAGGCCCCCCATGTCCTCCTGTTAGAGTAGGATCTCTTGTAGGTCCCAGCAAAGTACGGCACTCCCATGCACTTAACTAAAGTTAACCCCATGCTGCTGTTAAAATGAGGTGCCCAAATTATACCCTGCACTAGAACAGGAAACCATGCTAAGCTGAAACTGCTTCCAGCCAAACATACAGTGAAAGCTGAGTTTCTATCTGAAAAAAAAATATATATGCAGACAGACAGACAGAAAGAGAGAAAGAGAAATTCTGTTTCCAGTGAGAATATCCAGCAATAATTTAATATATGGTGCCATTTGAGAAAATGTGCTATTCATATTTATGAAAGGCTTAATAGATGCAGCTGCATCCTTTAACAAATTATTATAAGGCATGGTATGAAATGCATTAGTAAGAAATGCTTAACAGATGATGCTGTGACAAGCTGTTACAACGCGTGTTATAAGACGTCAATATTATTAAATCTATGGGCTTGGTTAGCACATGAATATAAATAATTTTTATGCATGCTACAAATTGCCATGCTTTATTAATAATGAAGTGTTTATAAATGGAACCTTACTGTAAAGCATTATTAAATACAGCTACTCAGAAGACCTCAGAGTAATACTGTAGTAGCATTATCACGCTGAGAAGCAGACTAGAAAGGCTGCTTTATTTCACCATTTGAGTCAACAGGGGCTCAGACGCACCGGGCACCAATTCCTTGAAATCCATGTAGTTGGGGCCACCTCTATACGCGGGCTGAAAGCTGCTGTTGTCACGTTCTTTGTCGCACTGAAATCACTCCATCACTCCTGACTCACTTGCATGATATTTACACCAACCTCCTACCCAGCACTGCACGAGTAACTTCTGATTTACCCCTGTTGTGAGCAGTGCAGGCTGCAGGCCACATATTTTCCTTTTTCAAATCAAAAATGGCCAAAATGTGCATTTGCAGTGCAAAGATTTTTTCTGATTAAAAAAAAATGTATATTTGAAATGTACAATTCCTTAAAATTTCAGAGCCTATCCTTCCAAAAGACATCATCCAAAAGGTTATTTCTCTATTGAAATGAAGTGTCTTTCTGCATTTTTTCTTTTTCAATGCGTAAAATCATCTCCCTCCAGAAGTTATCATGACTTAAGACCAAAGTGTGGATCAGTTTACCTGGCCTGAGCATTGTGTGGACAAGCCTGATTTCTTTTTATCCCTTTAACCATTTCATGCCCTCTTGAGTGATGTCTGGGTTTCCAAGGCCCCATTGTGCCAGTTCAGTTACAGACCTGCAGACAGACACCACAGAGCAGGTCTCTGTCTTCAGAGATAGCAGATGAGCAATAAGAAAACGTGGAAAGTCTAGAGCCATAGAGATAAGAAATGCTTACGGTGTGATAGTACACGAATTCTTTTTTTTTCTTTTTTTTCTAGTTTCTGATGAGTTTGTTTTTTTCATTGGGATGCTCTCATTCTGTTTTCAACCAGCTGCCTGTTCTTCAGTCTTTTCTGGCTAGCATTGCTTTTTTTCTCTCTCTCTCTTTTTTTTTTTTTAACAGTTTATCAATTTCTTGGATGATCACCTTCTCCCACTATAGGCTACTGTATATTAAGTATTTCCAATAAAGACAGAGGTCATATTACTGAACTGGGACAAATGCATGGTAGGATCCATCTGGTGGCCCTGCTATAGCAGCCAGTAGGCATGAGTTTGAACATAATATTAGGTATCTTTTTGAAGTTGGAAACTTGCATTCATTAGAAACTACCTGTCCTGGGAATTGCAGAAGGAGGTTAAAATTTGTAATCTTCTGGATAAACTTGCACAGCATTATCAGGACAATGATCTGAATTCACTTTGAGATGGAGAAACTATTCTGACACAGCAAAAGGATTCGTATGCACGAGTTTGTGGACATGGCCTGAGTCATTCTGGTCAGATGAAGGACTTTCTTGTCCTCTGGTCCTGCCCTATCTGAGCATTTCAGGAAAGGATGTAAATGAGCTTTAAGTCCATGTTCCAGGAGGACCTGAGAGAGCAGCAGAGAGTGCTCAGAGGAAAGCTGTGAGAAGGTGTAGGTGTTCCCACCTGGGGTTTTATGGAGGCAGACACACAGCCAGCCTGACACTGTGTGCCTCAGATGCAGATAAAAACCCATAGGAAAACAAGGACATGAACAAAGTCACCCAGGTCCTGCCACAAGGACTCATCCACAGGGCAGTCCTGCTCCTCTTTGAGCCCTTTCCCACATAATGCTGGAGCAATTCCCTCCACAAGCGATGCAGTCCATGTCATTTATCACCTCTAATATCACCCAGGAATTGAAAAACAAAGGTATTACCTAACTTCTTGAAGCTCATAACTGTTGCATATGGGTTCATTCTAAGTTCTGGGCAAATGTTCAAGCAGATATATATTATTTTGTTGTAACAGACAAATACTTATACTGACCAAGCACAGTTCTTGACTGTTTCCTTTCATTTTTTTCTCCAGTGTTTCACGGCACACATAGGCTGGTGTCAAGCAAGCATGCTGAAGGACTCATATTTATCTATTAGCCTTGGTGTGATTGCAATCTTCTCTATCATCATGCATTAGTTTCTAGTCCAGTTTACAGTTCCTCCTGCTATAACTCATTTCATATCACATCTTTTCTTTGTTTTCCTATTCTTCATCATTAATTTCAGAGCCAACTTTCTACTTATTCCATGACTCCTGCACCCCAAACACAATTATTAACCTTGGATGTGGAACTTTGTCAAAAATCCTTTCGGCGGTGTAAACAACGCTTGTCGTGTCATTGCAAAACACCACAGTTGTGCTCCGAGGTGTCCTTGGTGCTGGCTTTCAAGGTCACCCACCCATCGTGCCTCCCCTTTGCAACGGCTCCGGCTCCAGGTGGGACCCTCCTCGGTCACGTCGGGCCTGGAAGAGCAAGAAGTGCATCACGCCTTGGTCATGTTGAAGCATTATGTGCTGGAAGGCAAAGCTGGAGCTACTCCGATCACGAGTAGTGCCGGCCCCATCCCACTCTGTGGGATCTGAGGAACCTCAGCGCTTCCTCCCGAGTGTCCCTTGTGACTGATGGCCGTATTACTTAACATGTCCTCATACCCACAGAAGTCACCAGAGCAATCGGCGAGGCCGCAGACGACAGTATTAGCTCCGTCTGAGGAAAGAAGTGAAAATAACACCTGGCAGTTGCAGCACGGTTCATCAAAGCAGCTCAAAACGACCAACAAACTTTAATAGAGACGCGTGGCACTCAGCAAGCCTGGCAATATCGTGACAGTCAAACTAAACCCAGCCAGAGAGATCAACTGGAGGTCCAAACCTATATAGCTTTATTTTTTTCTTCTTTATTTCCAGTGTGGCAGGCAAACCACCAAAAATCAGGCAGACAGCAGGACTGCCCTCATTCCTGGTTCACCTTTATTTGCATGCTTGATATGTTCTGCATTCCTGTTTTATACGTTGCTCTATTTAGATGATGTGTGAATGCTATGGATGTGTTTTTTTTTTCCCTCGGAGTCATGCAGCGAGTGTTTGTTTGTGCATCTGTATTGTGCTCTACTTTTCCTCATGTTCACAGATTTTTATTAAAATATTTCCATAAAACAGGTTGTTACCAAAAATAAATGAACACATACAAATTAATACATAAAAACAGATGAGTTATATAGAATATTTACAAACAATGGGATGGAATTCAAATCTACTTGTAAACACAGCATATAAACAAGCATATACATACCCCGTGTTTACTTCCACTTATATTAAGAGTTACTCAGTAGATGTGAGACATGCTCAGGCTGATAGACAAGCCTTTCCTTCCCATTGCTTTTGACCGTGGCACAAGCTCAATTAATCAAAAACATCTTGTTTTAAATGCAGCTTGCATTTTCTCTACCTGCAGGAATAAACATACCCAGTTTAAAAATTGAATCCCAGCACAGTGCTGACGTGACCAAGCTTGCTGGTACACATGAAGTGAAACACAGAGGTTTTTTAAGTGATCTGACCAAGGTTACACAGCGAGAGAGAGATGTCGCCAAGACGGGAGTCCAGCCTCCAGATTGTTGGACTTTTGGCTAATCTACTCATGGTCAAAAACATTTTGAAGGGGAAATCGTGGCTGTGAATACGAAATAGTCGCAGCAACACAGGGCTGGGCACTCATGCAGGGAGCGGGGATACCATCAAGTTAGGAGGAGGGAGGGAGATCAGAACAGTGAGACTCCTGGTCTTTAGTCTAAAATAAAAATTAAAAGCTCAATGAGGACTCAGTATAGTTTTGATCAAAGGGATTAAACTTTGCTTGTGGAAATGCATGTTTTGCCGGATAGATTCACACTGGGAGACAGTGGAGACGCTGGAGCTGGCGGCATAAGGACCCTTCCTCTGGCCTTACCTAACTTTCCAGTTCCACAAGGCACACAATGCCACAGGTCTACAGCAGGCCAGCATGCAAACGAGCACAAGCAAATGCTCACACTCACTGTTCTCCACTTGCAGAGGCAGAGCTGTGTGGAGTCCAGGGATGCCATCCCTGCTCCGCAGCGCAAAAATCCCTTTCCTCACCCTTTCACGAGCAGGAGGCTTATTAAAAGACACAAAACGCAGCATTGACTTTTTCTCTGCTTCCAGAGCGGGCTGTTTTGTCAACGTTTTGCCAGATTCTAGGAGTGTGAAATTGGCTGTTCATGTGCAGCCTGCACAAGTGCTGTAGTTTGGAAGTGAAGGCAATTAATTTTAGTTGTTGACTTAAACTGCTGTTGAGAGGTACTTCATTTCCCGATTCTTCCTCCTATAAATAGATTAAGGGTTACATGAAAGTCAAGTTGTGCTCGTTTGTCCTCCCTCTAGATAGATTTCCCATGACTGCTTATCTATCAGCTTACCCCCCTTAACACAATTTGTTTCTCAAATTAATTTAACTTGCTCTCTCTCATTGGTCCAAGGCCAAAAGAAAAAATTGTCTCCTGTTTCTCTCTCCCCACCCCTTTTCTTAATGAGAAAAAGAAACAAAAAAAAAATTTAGAATTAATATTTTCTAGAAGGAACAATGTGTATGTCTTGAACTTGTGTGGTTGAAACGGCTGCAGAAAGCAAATCCTTTGGAGGGGAAAGTGTTTGTGTTACAGGTCTGGAAGGAAGAGCAGTGTTAGACAGTTGGGGGCTCTGCGCAAGCTGTTGCAGGCATAAATTTAAGTTGCATGTACCTCAGCATAGCCCCTCTCCCTCCCCTTATTAATCACCTATTAATGAGTAGATCTTCTCCTTATTGCTTATTTGGATATTGGCTGCAACCTATCCTTGCCACCAGGAAGCACTCATGAAGATAACTGTGGTAGCTATAAAAATAAAGGTCCATTTGTTTCTTATTGAAGCTTATTTGAAAGAAGGAACATTTCCAATGCAGAAGATATTTAAAGCTGGGACTTGGAGATACCCATGTTAAAGAAACAAAAAAGTTGTTCCCCAGCAGAAGCTCAAAAGTTAAAGTCTCCAAAAGTCTTGGAGTTTGGGAAGGTGCGATATCAAAGGATCACTGATCATTTCCCTAAAACTCTTAACACTGAATTAGCTCTTTGTAATGATTTTGCTAACAGTCTCCACGGAGATCTGAGGCTTTTTAATAGTCATGGACTAAAGTGCTCCTCAGCCATAGCCCAACCGATGACACCCTTCAGAGTGAGCACATACACAGTCAGCTCTAAAATAACCCTTCTTCACCAGAACAGAGTCAGTCCAACAGGTGGGATCAAAGAGCCACCTTAAGGATCTAGATATATTCAGGCTTCATCCAAGTGCTCTTGGGCAAGCTCCAAATTCCAGTTACAGAACCCAGGCCATTAAGTACACGCAACATAGTACAAGGTGCTGAATGACCTCTCTATTTTTTCTGAGGCAGATAATGACAACTAGATGCACGTGAAACACTGTTTGAGGGCAGTATGGGTATTTTGCATGGAATGCATAGTTAAAGAAAACTAATGCTATAACTTCCAGATTCTGTAATTTTCTTACTGTCACTCATTTAATCAGTGATCTGGAGCTGCAGAATTAAGTTATTAAGTGGTAATTAAGTGATAAAGGCCACTCCATGGTGGCGGGGCCGACACTCCGGAGGGCTGTGCTGCCATTCAGAGGGAC
>JAVCKT010019148.1:0-18850 GCA_032273925.1 Rhynchotus rufescens | reverse complement strand
GGGAGCGGCGGGAGCGGAGGCGCTGCCCCCGGGCGGGCTCCGGGGCTCGCGGGGACGCTGCGGGGCTGGCGCTGGAAACCGCGCGTCGCTCCGAGCCGAACGCGGAGAAATGTGTGGTGTTTGGCTAATTTCACTGGGATGAGGTCAGCGTCCGTTTTGGACGTTGTTTATCTGGGGATGACTCGGGAGGAACGGTTGGATGCGTGGCCCGCAACGGACAAGCTGTACGTCATAGTTGCCAGTGACGGCATCTCCCGAGCCCTCAAAGCCGTCCTGGCCCTGCCAGGCCGTCCTCCGTGCAGCCCCTCGCTGACCTGCCCGGGAGCGCTGAACATCCTCCCTCCCGGCGCTGTCCTCAGCAGCCCCTGAAGCGCAGAGCCCGGCTCACGCGCCTCAGTTCCCTCCCTGTGTGCCGCTTTTTTCCATCATCCCTTCTCTCTGCTTTCCTTTCTGTCTCCTTGTCCCTCCCTCTCTCTCTCTCCCCTCTGTCATTCCCTTTCCTGCTCTCCCGTCTCTCTCCGTCTCCGCTTTTGCTGCTGTCAAGACGGCTGCGCTTTTAGAAAGGGCACGGTGAACCTGTGATCGGAAAGGCAATCAAAGACCAGTGCCTTAAATGTTGCCATGACTTGTTGGAGGCTGCTTAGCTTTGGAATGGCTGATCCATCCGTGTGCCGGAGCCGCCTTTCTCCAGCAGCGAGCCTGCGAGCAAGTTCGCCTCGGAGACAAAGCTGCAGTTTCTCTCCTTGCCACTCTCTGCTGTGCTGTATGTGTTGTCTGGCTTGGCCTTAAAAAACACCCCACCATAATTGGATGCCATTGCCTGTAGTTCCAGTGACTATGTTAACATATTCTTCCCCAAAAGAGTGTTAAAATAAACTCTTAATACCGTCTAAAACACCTCAAATAGAGGCATTCCCACATTTAAAGAAGTGTTAATCTAATGAAATACCAACTGCTTCAACTGATTTTTTTTTTCATTTTCTATAGCATGACTGAAAGTTTTTAAAGAATTCTCACAGTGAGATAGGTCACCAATGTCTAACTTCATTAGTTTGGATTTTTTTATTGTAAGTAAGTAAAGTTTTCAATAAATTCATGATTTGCTGGGCCAGAAGCATTGCTATTTAATGCAGTACTGCACATTACTATTACATAATGCTGCACACTAGTGCTTAGGAGTAATGTATAGAATATAGACATTGGAGGAGTGGCTACATAGAATGATTCAAATAAGTGTAAAAAAGAAAACATGCAGGGACTTTATTTTACTAAAGTGTTTCAAAGAAATAAAATAAGGTTATATTACTTCAAAAATTATGAGAGAGAACAATAATAAAAAAAGGACTCCATAGGGTTAAGGATGGTAATCCATTACTAACTTGGATAGGGGTAGTTGTCTCTCAAGTCCTGGGGAAAATATGTAATAGGAAATAGCATGGGATTACGGGAAACTCTAATTTCTCAGATGCAGATTGGAAAATACCACTGGTGAATGGTAGGGCTTAGATGTTCTTGAACATGATAGAAAGTAGATTTCTTAAGCAATCGGGGAATTAGACCATGAAAGATGATGCTATTTTAGGCCTAGGACTAATAATCAGCCAGGAACATGTAGAAGACCATAGTACTGAGACTAATTTTGATTTGAGTGATCATGAACTGATACAGTTTCGGTTAATTTTTAAGAGGAACAAGGATAGATCTTTGTCTAATCCTTGGGTGCACTAAACAGCAACTTAGAGAAACTACGGGAACACGTGAGGTGGGCAGGACAGAGGAATTCAAAGATCATCTTTACCCAGAAATATTGAAAGATGTTTAGTATTAATTATTATTATATAATAATAAGTAGTAATACCTTGCATCTAAGGCATTCCGTAGCAAAGGTCATGACAAAGCAGTGATCTTAGGCCTGCTCATCTGACCTTAGTCCCGTCTGAGTCCTTGCCGAGAAAGCAACCGTGAGCTGCCAATGCGAATGGCTGCGGAAAAGGCTTAAGTGAGTCTAGGATGCACTAAGTGGGGTATTTTTAGTAGAGATAGGAAACTATCAATACAGCTTTACACAGCAATGCTAAGGACCCTCATCTGGAAAATTACGTACAATTGTGGTGACTTAGGATCAGAAAAGATTGACTCAGGTTGGAACAGGTGCAGAAGAGGAACACGGGGACGATAAGGGAATGGAGTGTCTGCCTGCTCCAAGTGCAGCTTAAAAGTACTTGGCTTGCCTAGCTAGCAAAATGAGGGCTGCAGAAAGAAGCAGCGATTCATTACAAACACATTCAAAGGTTCAGTAACAAGGAAGAAGAACTATTTAAATTAAAGAATGGTACGAGCGCGAGGACATATAGTTATAAATTAGTCGTGAGTTGCTTAAGACTGAAAAGCTTTCTAGTCACTCCAGGAGTGAATAAATAGGATACTAGGCAAAAGCAAGCTAAATAATTTTAAATCAGAGCACAGTATTTCAGTATATCCAAGGGATTTTGAAAGGGGACTAAAACACTGTCTCTTTGCATTGTGTTTCTACCATTCCCAAGCTTGAGGACTTCTGGTCTTCTACTCCATCTGCATTTGGCTGCTGCAGGTGTTTTTTTTTCTACTGCCTCTGGAAATTAGTCAGAGACAGGATGTAGAAAGGACACTGGTAACATTAAATTGTCAGGTGGTTTGTGGTGTATCTTGCTCACAGGCGCGGGGTTGAACTGATTGCCAGATTTGGGTCACACACAAGGTTTTTCCCTCAGGTGAGACTGGCAGAGACCGCTTTGCCTTCCCTCTATCACCACCATCACCACCACGGCTCCTTACTTGGCAAACGCCTTGTGGCACTGGTGCTGCTGTTACATTCTTCAGTGGTGCTGCCCTTGGGAGGTTTGGTCTTTTACTGCAGGTCTTAAGTTTATTATCTGATACTGAGAAATGTTTTGTGACCCTTGATGAATGGGAGCCTTGGAGAAGGTGCTCTGTGAGACCTCCTAAACAAAACATCCATTATATTGTTGTTCACAGTTGTAGAGTGAGATCATTTCTAGCCCTGTCTCCCTAAAAAGAAAATAAAAGATTATTTTTAGTGCTGAAGGCAGGGAAGGGAGAGAGAAGAGGAGAGGGGAACACTGTTTCTCGTGTGAATTGCCGACTGCAATTAACAGTCATTCAGCTGAGCTATTTAATTGGTAATGATACAGTACATCCTTATTAGCCCTGCTGTTCCAGGTGCTTTTGGCACTGCTTCTGTACATAATGCTAAGTGTTGTGATTTGTGTGCACAGTGCATGCCCGCTCCACACTTTCTACAGTATATGCTCCAAAGGTGGCTGTGTTTTGCTCTTAATCAATACTTACTGTGTATTTGAGCAAGACTTAAGAGAACCCAGTCTCTGCATTTCTAGCACTGAGGAGTCTTCTTAACTTGCAGTTTCCTTGCTTTGGTTGCACATGCTTATTAACAGAATAATAAAATTGTTACATTTATATTCCTTTTTATTACCCAAACATAGCCCAAGAGAAATATCTTTCCCGTATCATGGGAATATGCATTCATTTATTGCATCCTGTAAGTGATATAAAGATTCCCCTGGGTTTATTTCAACTGCTACTAAGCAATAATTTCTAATATAATAGCCCTCTTGCTTAAAGAAAAAAGAAAAAAAAAAGAAGAAAGAAAATAAAGATTTCCCTTGCCCAAATGGTGATTTGCTAGTTTAAATTCCTAGAAAGCGATGGCTTTCTAAATGACAAGTACTTGAGGTGACACTTTGCCCAAGTTTTCTACAAGTTACTTAAAGATGCAGCTTTTAGGACTGGGGCAGCGTGACATTTTTCCTCTCTTTGAAGCTAATTGTAATTCCTGAGTTATCTTACAGATCTCTTTCACAGTCGACAAGAAGGGTCTGTATGGGATAGCACAATTGTCTCTCAGCGATCTTCAGGCCTTCTTGTTCCCTTGTTGAAACTATCAGAAAACACATCGGGATCCAGAGGAACTGCGCTTCAGCCAGATGTATTTTGAAGTCAAATGAAGTTTTGGAGTGGGTTTTCAGAGAGGCCTGGAGAGCGGTTCCAGTTAGAACCACTGGACCTGGACCTAGGAGCAGTGACAAGGTAAAGATCTGCAGCAGGGAGTTGTCTGGAGCACAGAGATGCTTCAGCTGAGCCCTCTCTCTCCGTATGTCCCCAGGATCGAGCGTGGTGGGAAGAATGCCGAGTCAGCAATACCATCTCTGCCATCTGGAGATTTCCCCGTGACGGCTAAATCTGAACATAACTGGTAAAGGCAGCTTAAATGCTGCTTTGTGCCTTTTAAGCAGCACAAGGCAGCCTTATCAGCAACAAGGATTCGGTCCAAAAGTTTTCCCCAGATGTCAAATGTCTGTTATTATACTAGTTTGTAACTAACAACTGCAGGGGTTCTATTAAATACCTGGCAAAGTAAAAGGCTGAAATGAATATAACAGCTGTATTGATTTAGCCAGATGCCCTCATTTTCTGGGTGATACATTCATCGCTGAAAATATCTTTAGGATCTCTTCTCCATCAAGGACCTCAGCATCTAATCATATAAAAGGAAAAAGCCTCACCTAGTATTGGCAGGAAGACCAGATGAGCATATTTTCAATGCTGAGAATTGTTCATTACTGTAGAAATAGTTACTGGCTCTTCACAGCAATCAATAATAGCTGTTTCTTCAGGATGACGTAAGTATTTTTACTTCCACCATTTCTGCATGTAGTCATGGGAACAAAAAACGACCTGTGAGAATGAGGCTTGGGAACAATCTGAGCATTTGAGGTGACTGCAAGGTGGTCATCAAGTCCCTTCCCCTCCCTGGCTTCCAGCTTAGCTGTGTTTCTTACTTTCACACCATGGGAGCATCCTAATAGATTTGTTCCCAGCTCAACAGAGTGTGGTTCGTTTTCCTTTTTACAGACACTGCTCTAGCAAGTTCTAAAGGGGAGATTCACGGCATATTTGAAGATCGTATGAGCCTCTGGGTGTTCTTTTGTTACATAAAAACTATCTACAAAAGATCAGTTTTGAATGCTTTAATCTTCTGTCCTGCCTTTATGCCCCGTTGTACATAGACAGTCCTAACAGGGAAGTTTGCAGTCCCAAAATTGTTGCTGCAAAATGGAACCTCAGTGTTTGGTAGACAGCCATGCCACCGATTCCTGGAGGGAGGCCAATCAGTAGCAATAATCATGTAAAGAACAGTTGTTCCAGAAACCCAGAGGAAAACAACTATTTTCTTGTCAATACTGCTCCCTTGGGAGCTGTATCTTTTCACAGTGGAGCTCTGGTTCTCTTATATTAAGTTGCATGGATCTTGCCCTGTCTATTAGAGACACATTATCATCCTATTGAAAGATCTTCCATTCCCAAATTTGTTCTTTTAGACACTTTTTTTCTTTGTTACGTTAACTATTCCTTGCCAGTCTTTGTTTAATATATTCAACCCTCTAGTGTATCTGCAAGTGTTGGAGCTAAGATTTACATCCACACCAATATGAAGGTATAATTTCCTTCTGTCTCTCTGGCTTTTAACATAAAGCTTCCTTGCTGGTCTGTCTCCTGACAATGAAGAGTTTTATTTTTTCAACAATTCTTGATGGTTTTCTTACCCTGTGTAATAGACGGTAATTCAGATTCACAGTTTCCTAGGTACCGTCCATTCTGCCTCGTGACGATATGTAGAAAAATGTGGTGACTCTAGAGGAAAAATAATTACCCAGCTGTTTGTCTGAAGATGTCTTTCAGCTGGATTCTACTTATCCACCTGAGTCCTTGCAGAATTAGGAGTCAGAAGAAGATTTAGCATTTCCACCGGCAGATATTTTGGGTATTCTCACCTTCACACACCACTTTTTAATCACAGGTTTGGGGTGGTCTCTTCCCTGAGCGCGCCGAGCAGTGTCAGGATAAGAGCATCAGTCTGTGCTGCAAACAGCTGATGAGCTTCGCATCCCCCACTTTTTACGTAGGTGGGATCCAAGAAGAAGAATCTAGTTAAAATGTATCTTCAGGGTAGCCTGATTATGTTCAAATATTTTCCTTGCTGAGTTTCAGTATTCTCTATATCAAATACATTTAGTTTTCAAGTAAAAAGAAGAAAATAATCTAAATGTTCTCGGAACAAATTCAGCCTAGCTGCTGGGAAACAAGTTTGCCACCTTCTCACCTCTCACCAACCATGATACATGTTCTGCAAGCCCCATTACACTCTAATCAACATTTGCATGCTCTTTACTATCCCCATGATTACAATATGAGCAGGTTATAAGCTAGACAGTAATTAAGGAGAGCTAGAGAGAACCCAGCTCCAATGCTTAGCGTAAAGGAGCAATGAGTCAAGAGAACATAGACTGGGGAGAAGGGCTGAGAAGCAAAAAAGCAGTTGGCTATCAGGGTAAGGCTTCCAAAGAACCAGGGTAAGGCTTCGCAGAGCTGAAGGGTTGGTGGATGACCAAACAGCTGCTGCTGGGACTAGGCCTCATGGTTTAGGTAAGGCCCATGACAATTAGCTGCCCTATGGTTGTGAGGAGCTGTGTGTTGGTCCCAAGTAGGACTCACAAAGGGGCACTTTCTCTACCTTCAAGTTGCTTAAACCCACAGGATTACCCAGCCTTCTGGTGCAGACCCTCACCAATGTCTGAGCAGCAGGAGGAAGCCAAACAAACCTGTTGAACACAGGGTTACCAAACAGTCTTGCACTGCCCAGCTGTAAAGGCTGCTATTTTGAAATTGGACAAATAATAGACAACTTCTTTTGGCACCAACCTGCACAAGAGCTATGTCTCCTGGAGAAGAACCAGCAGCTCTTGCAGACACAGATGTTGAAATACCTGCTTTGGAAGTGGTAAAATATTAGCACGGACCCTGCGAAGGTCTGAACTAGAGGTATTAGGAAAATCCCTTTGGAGCCTTCAGGTGACTGCAAAGGAGTGGGCCTAACAAAATTGGCCTGAAATTGTAAAGAAACACATCTTTTTCCCCCATGAATGAGTGAGCAACTGCCATCAGTGGTAATCTCCTGTAGCCATGTGATGGCACACCAGTCACAGGCACCCACTGCAGAAATGTGGAGAAAGATAAGTAACAGTTTGCTGTAGCTCCCCTCACGACAGCAGAAGAGCTCCTTCCAACTCCAGCCCCGCTCATGACAGCAGAAGAGCTCCTTCCAGCTCAGTCTGCAACTACAGAACGGCAGAAGATGTGCAGAAAAGGCCTGCTGAGAGGACACATCTTGTACTCTGCCACTGTTGTGGAAAACAAGGACTTTTTGCAAAGCAAAGAGACATGAGCATGTATTTGTTCATAAAAGCAGATTATAATAAAAGAGAACTTGCTGTCAAACTTGCAGTCAGCCCCAGTAACTCTTGTAATCCCAGGAGATGTCCCCAGAAATGCCTCAGAATATTCTGACTGCAGCGCAGTTGTTTTAATAGCAGCAAATGGAATCACTGGGGCTGATGGAAGTGGCCTGTCATGCTCAGTCTCAAATGCAGCAGCTGAACCCTCAGGACATATTAAGGAGCACGAGACTTCACTGAGTAATTCTATAGTAATTCCCAGCTTCTTCACTCTTCTCATTCTTCCTAGATCTCACATAAGAGCCCATGTCTGATCCCATACCACTTCCCTGAGTTCAGTCCCCAGACTGTCTGTTCTATCCATTGAGAAGAGCGCGTCCAAGTCCTGATTTAGCTGCATAACTCACAGCTGCTGCTTAGCAATTAAATGCTCCCCTGTCGCAGTCAGATGTGCGTAAAAATGCACAGAATCTAACATCGTCACTGTACCGAGCTGCTAGCTGCAAAAGCCTAAATTCTTCTTTGGCCTCTGTCTTCAGCTGAAATATGTTACACCAATCAGTTTACCTTTGGGCAATAGCTGCAGAAATAAACCAAACTAATGCAGAGCAGAAGGAGGCCCTGGATTCTGCTGGTCTCTCAGATATACATAGTAAAAATAACCCCAAAAGCAGTACCCCTCTCATCTCCAGTTTCAGGACACACTGTGAGCTTAGATCCAAAGTGGAAAGCTGTGGTAATTTCATTAACTTTCCTGGAGTAACTCCTAATCCATACTGTGGTAACAGATTGTTGGCACAGCTGAGATGAGAATGTCTTTTCTTTAGCTTGGCCTCCCCTTTCAGTGGCTGAGGAAAGGTGGACATCTGTGTCTTTCCTTGGTAAAAGAGAAATTATTTCTAGTAGTTTTGCCCTAAAAGTGTAGCTTTGTATTTTTCATATACTTCAAGATTTTTTTTTTGTAAGAATGGTATATCTAAAATTAAGAACCCTTTGAGGAGTTACAAATCACCGATTCTCACAGCTTTTATCAAAAAAAAAAAAAAAGGATATTTGAGGTTCTTTTTTTTCTTCCCTCAAAGTCTCATCTCCTGGAGTTATGTGATTATGTAAGAAACTCTTTTTTTTTTTTCAGTGGAAAAAAAGGCAACACTTTGCTGCTATGGTTGCAGAGAGAAAACTTGGAAATGTGACCTGATCACACTGCAAAGCTCAGAAATCAGAAGGCAAAGCAAAATGAGTTGGATGTATATTTGCTTCGAAACAACATTATTGGAAGGCCATGTTATATATTTTTTTTTAAGATCTGACTCATGATTTTTTAACGATTTGGCTTGGCCATGCTATATGGATGAACTATGCTCTTGGATAAAATTGTTTATCACACTAAAAACTAAATTGAGCCAAGAGTAACTTCACTAAAAAAAATTACACATACTGTCTATTCTTGGCTTTTTTAAAAACATCTAAGATTAATGGAAAAGAAAACCTTTTATGCAGCCAAGCTCCAGTATATGACAAATGTAAAAACTGAAGGGCACAACAGGAACAGAAGCTAATGAAGCTTAAAATAGGTGTGATTTATTTCCTTAACATGCAACTTTTCTTAAATCCACAGTCTGTTCTGGGTTACACGAGGGTAAATTCAGGCTAAACTCAGTAAAATAATGTGACTTTTTTGGTCTCAAATAAATATTTTGCTGCGAATTTACATCCATTCTCCTAAGAGTATTTTTCATTCCATTTCTAGTTCTAGCATTTATACCAAAAATCTAGTTAGAAAAATGTGACTGGGGAATTGAAGAAATACTAAAATTAAGCTTGACTGTTCCACTTCATTTTGACTGGTATCAAACCTTTAGCCCTGCTTCCGAATATTAATTCTGATAGCCTTTAATGATATGATCATGTTTTTCTTTTTCCAGAGGATTCTCTACCTGACTGAGTAATGGATCCCTCTGAGATTTGTATGTGAAATGTGCAGCAAAAGAAACTTCTGCCTTCCAGATCTGTATTCCATATGCAGAAGTTGAAATGTAGTTTATTCAGAAGAAGAAAGGTTGGATTTATGCCCACGACATTTGAATGCTGTTCTGGAGAACTGAATTTTCTCGTTGCTTGTGTCATAGCCTTTGTACAAGTCACCACACAAGTCACTACAATGAAACACTGCACAGCTAATTATGGGTTCCTCATTTTCTGTTAGGTTGTCCCAGAGTTTGACTTGCATGAGTGTTGTATACGCGTTGCTGAAATGCTGCCAGTTGTTCTTTAGAAGTACTCTGAAAATATCATATTAAACAAATTAATGGCATCTTAAATTAAAAACTCTTGCTTAAAATTAAAGAGGCATTCAGAGCTACTCAAATTCCTGTAAGAACTGGATGAAAACGGGCTATTTACATCCTCAACCACTAAGGAATCCAAAATGGGGAAGAGACCTTACCATGTGCTGCTTCATCTTGCAGATGTGAATGAGAAAGGCAAAGCAGGCTGCCTGCAAAGGAAAAAAGATCCAGGACTCAAATTTGCAATTTTCTGATCTGTAATCAGAGGATGTTATTCATTATGCTACTACCGTGCTCTTGGCAAGGCCTTTGCTTGTGCCCTGTAATCAAAGTTGAAAGACTGATGGTGAAACTTAGTCCTAAAGCCCACCTAACGTTCCCCTAGAATTGTAGGGCAAAATGAAAGCCTCACCAGGCTTCTCTGAAGATGAACTGAATGTTTGTGAAGTCCTGAAGATCAGCAGTGAGGAGCACTAGAGCAAATTTTAGCACTACAGTGTCATTTGACTTAGTAAGGTAGGGTAGAGGTCTTACATAATAACTCTCAAACCTTCCTACTCCAAGGGCACCTGTCCCTGAAACACTCTTTTAAAATCCTGGTCATTTACTAAAGTCACACGAATGGGATTCAAAAGGGCAGGGAAAAAAAAAAAAAAAAGGATATACCAAGGAAGAATGAATAGACATCAGCCCTACCTAGGAGGAAATGGATGGCCTTTAAAACAACTCTGAATAATGTAAGGTATGTAGGAGGCCATATATCATCCAAAATGACAGGGAAACCATTTGATTTCTGTCCATCTTGTGCACAAAAGAAATTCAGGTGCTTTGGAAAGAATTGCATCCCATCGAGAACTGCCTCATAATGCAATCTTCATTCTGTCTTTTTTTTTTTTTCTTCAGAGTTATTAATCACCTGAATTTCAACCTTATTGTCATTTCATAGCTTCAAGCACTGCAAAACAGGGAGGTTCAGCAGACAGAAGGCCCTTGCATGCACATCACACACCTTGATGGGCATTCCCCTGAAATGGACCTTTCTGGCCAAACCTCTCGCTGTTCTCCCAGTGTCTTCTTCATCTCTTATTCCCCTCATCCTTTTTACTTTTCCCATTGTTTTCTCTTCGGTCTCTTGGTCAGGACTTTCATCCTCATCCCAGTCTCTGATGGCCTGGTCCTAGCCTCCAGCTCTGCATTTTCTGCCTGAGTATGTTTTCAGTTTTCTCTTTCTGCAGCCTTTGCACCAAAGACTGACCTTTAATCAAGTTAATTCCTGTTCCTCATGCCTCTTGCTTGTACAATCTCCCTTTCCCTCTCTCTCCCTCTCACATCGAAGGTCCACATCAGGGTTTCATTGTGCCTGAACAAACCCAAAATACTGGGGAAGGGAAGACCACACATTGTAGCACTGCCCTGAGCTCTTCCTTAGTGCTTGAACACTGATATTGTCACATAACACAAAATACTGAATTACCACAAAAATGTGGGCAGAAACAAGGCTTGATATGTTTGTCATTCAGGTTCAGAATCTCTACAGTGCGTCTGGTAGTACACTTCACAGAATTTATATAATTTTAAATGGCTATAGGAGGGCACAGGAAACCTGAAAGCCAGCAAGAACTGTAGGGCCCCAAAATTCTTAACACGTGTTCTCTTTTCCTTAAGAGATCCGAGGAAAAGACTTATCAGGCTTGACACTGTCTCTCCTGTAAGGCAGTAGCTAGGCCTAACTTTGCAACTTAAATGAAATTTGGAGGAATTGTCTGATGAGGATATTTACTGAAAGTGAAAATTTACAATGGAATGAGTTGAAAAAGCCAATGAGCTCACCCCTTCCTGCACACTTAAATAATTAGGCAAAAATCACTGCTCTTCTCACAATATAGTGTAAGGCCATTCTTCACTGAGGAAGATGACAGAGAGCAGATTTGGAAAATTCACCTAATTGCTGAATTAAGAAAAAAAAAGGGTAATTTTACCATGAGGCATTAAAAACAGAAAAACTTTCAAGTGAAAGCATCAGAGTAAATATAGCATATCCTGAAACCTTCAAAGTGATGGCAATAATACATAACATACCAGTGTAACAATTATGTCCTTGGTCCTTCTAGCAATAAGTGGAAGGAGACTGACTTTTGTCTCTTATATGTCCCTCTTTCCACAATTTAGAGAAAATCCTGATATCTAGGGTAAAGTCTGGTGAGAACTAAGGCAGAACAAGACTAAGCATGACAAGCTAAATTATTGGGGATGGCCTGGGGTGCTGGGACTCAGACGGGTCTTATTTTCACACCTCCTTCCCAATCCTTTTCCCTTCTCTCAAGAATCCCTAATTATTTCATGCAGCAGAGAGGAGCTTCAAAAGGTTTCCAGGGTCTTCTTTTGCAGTACAGCTCCAGCCATGCCTGGATGCTCTGCTGACAGATGGGAGGTGAAGGGATCTCTTCATCAAGTGCTCTGGTGCCTCCTGTGTGATCTCCAGCAGCTGACACAGAAACAACAGAACAGAAAGACAAACTAAAGGCAGCTTTGCAGGCGTCTAACTCTAGTCTGAATTTTGAGAGGAGAAAGGCACTGCCTGGTGACATGTAATAAGATGTCTAAGCTATGGAAAGGGTTATTTTTAAAGCTTTAGTTAGATGTGCAAATGTAATTGGGGCAGTGTAAGGAGTTAGCGGCCTCTTCTTTTGTTACAACTCCTGCGTTGAAAACTTCTGCTTTCCCTTAGCAGAACAGGCAGGGCTGCTTGTGTCATAACTCAGCTCCTTCAGTGCAAATCCAAGGGTTTTGGCTTTGCATGGAAGCAGATGAGGAGTGCTCAGGTGAGCCCTTCTGCTCTAATAATGATAATATCAGGCAGAGACATCACAAGCCTGTAAGCAGCTGAATGGATGATCACGTCTTAAATTCTGCAGCCTCTTCTGAAATTATAGTGTATATCCAAGGATGTCTCCTCTTTTCAATGCCTCCTCTGGACTATTTTAGGTAACTGGCATTTCAGCACACCAGCTTTTATGAGTCCCTTCTGATGTACCTTTGCATCTCTGTGCAGCACACAGGGGACCACAGGATCATACACAGATCTGCAGCTTTTGCTATGGCTGGTATAAGCCTGTGGTTTTGTTTCTCCATTTGTAAGACAATCTTACCTTCACGGGGAATAAATGCACTAACAATTCAGAAGCACTGGAAAACGATGTTGAGGAGGACGTGCAGACCAAGAAAGTTTACAAACATTTTCACAGTGACTGGTGTGATTATTTTTCTCTGTCTTATCAAAGTCAGTCAAGCCCCGCCAAGGGCCAAGTGTAAATAAAGAGAATATCTTGTCCTTTAGCCAAAATAGCTGTCACTGCTATGGTCCAAAGAATGATTTTAAATTTACCTGCTGAAAACGCAGCAGCAGCAGCAGCAGCAAGGCATGGAGTGCCAGCCTAGTCTTTCACAAACTGCAGACATACACGAAGCCAGCAGACTGCCTTTTGAACCTTGAATATTTTTACTATCAACTGACTTATTTTTTACATCCTGTCTCCTGCCTACCTCCCTCTTAATCGCTATGGTGACTACCGTATCACGGCTCGTCTCCCAGCCTTTGCAATCGTCTGGCTCTCCCATTCATCCCCTCTCCCTCAGCATTCCTTTCCCCAACAGCCCAATCCAGCCCTTTAAATGGTGGGATGAGCTGAGGTCTGGCCTGTAGCTGAAGTCATCTCAGCTGTCCAGCCTGCCTGTCCCCGCTGCGTGCCTGTCTCGTTGCTCATCAATCATCTCCCAAACCACCTCAGTTTGCCAAGCAGCATTTTAAGGCAAACTGAAATCAGCGCCGGTTCACCTTGAAACACGCGCTGGAAGCAGCCGTACAATGCAAGGAAGCGAGCAAATGTCCTAAGGTAAACTTCCCCTCTCCTCAAAAGAGAGTCCTCAATAAATACAGGTAATGAATGCTCATTCATCTTCTGCGTATTGATTTAATCATATGTCAGACCTACCTTTTCACGTATTCCGGGAGAGATGCTGCTTTCCTGCATGTGTCACCTCACATCACCTAGCACAGCACCTGGTAGGAGCGCAGTGTGGTAAGGGTGACAAGCTGAGCACTCTCTGATGCTGGACACGGCCCCAGAGGACCAACGGGGCCAGCTCAACTCCAACCTACTGAACGAAGGCTGAGGCTTCACATTTGGCTATCACAGACCTGCTTCTTCTCTTTAACCTATTGAAAGAGAGAAAATACTAAAAGCATACGAAATGTAAAGGATCAAGTAAGGTTTTTATTCTTAACATTCCTTATTCCCTTTCCCATTAGCTTTCATCCCACTTTTCTGTAGAAATAAGGCTTATGAGATCAGCAATGTGGAGCTCTCCCTATCGCTTTCTTTCTTCCATCAAACAATCTCAACAGAATTTGACAGAAAAAGGAAAGATTCAGAGATAATTAAATTCTTACAGGATTTATAAAAATCAGCATCCAGGAAGTAGAGAGGGTGATTTGAATGTTCCCAAGTTGACCTCAGATGATTTTGGTTCCTGTCAACCAATTTCTAGAAATCTCACTTTGCTTTAAAGTACTCTGTGGGAAGAAGGTTGCAGGGGAAAAGCAGGGGGAAATGTACTGCTTTGGTGAGTACATGAGGTGCTCATCCAACAGGCCACTCAGGTATCATGTAGAAGGAAGGTGGTAAAGGGCAGTCGAATGCCATGTCCAGAAGAAAGGGAAAAAAAAAAAGCCCCAAAATGCTGTTTTCTCCCAAATAGCAATGAGTTTAAGGGAACTCATCTGAGATGTGGAAGAAAATTAAGTGTCTGCATAGCTTAGTCACATGGCTCTTTTGCAGTAGCTGAATCTCTGGAACCAGAATTTCCCTCCAAGATCTGGGAGAATGTATCATACCGTGTTCATTTCTACAAAAAGTTGGTGTTTTGACATTAGGGGATTTTTTACGAGACACTTGGCTGGAATGAAAGGAAACTGGTGCACTGACAGCAGTGGTTTTGCACTGTTTTTATCTGCTGAGAACTTGAGACTATTTGGATGATTTCAGTAAAGTCCTCCATAATTTAGAATTAACTTTAATTTTTTTTCCAAGCAAGTTTGAGATTCTAGTTGATGGGGTGATTCAGCTTTATTTGACTGTCTATGCTGTCGCTTCACTAGTGACATATAGAAGACCTATTTTGGACTCTGAGAAATTGAACATGATCAGGTCTCTGAGACCTCTGTGGAAACCAAGTGGTAAGAAGAAAAGTTTACGACTTAACAACTCTTGTTCTCCTTTCTGTAGCTCTAGTTCAGCAACATTTAATTATGCATAAAAGTGCTTCATAAACTAATTTCAATACTTTTTCTTTTTTTCTATGCTTGAATACTGTCTTGGACAATTTGTGGATACAAATTAACAATTATAATGTGACTGAAGATTTTAGAAGGAATATAATTACTTTGTTTTTGAAAAATATGTCAAAGTTAAATGATCAGGAAAAGGTCTAACACCTTGCAATTATATTAGTAAAGCAATCAGTTTTAGTATTTGCCGAAAACTCCACAAAGCACAAGTTTAAAAAACCTCTAGCAGGAATCTTGACTATGGCAATGTGGCAAATACTCCTTGAAATCTTTACTAATGGTCCTGGATTTATTTAAAAGATGCTCAGATATTTTGGTGAAATGTAGTGTCTAGGAGAATAACATCAAATCAATTTTTGTAATAAACATTACTGTTTTGACAGCTCTCCATTAATATATGGAACAGTTTGCACCCAATAAAAGACATGATCTTGGAATAAAAGATTATAGAAAAATTAAAGAAGATAGCAGTGTGTATGACAATTGATGCTCCATTTGTGCCTATACTGGAAAATACAAGAATGGGCATTTGAGACGTGTTACTTCCAAAACCAGACCTGATAATTCCTTAGTGATTTCATAGTTGTTATTGTATGTATTCTGGAATTATGTAGGACCTTACTGATTTCTCAGATATACGATTTGTTCTTTCCTGAATTTTCAGGCCAGAGGAATGAGTTTCTAAGAGCATACCCATTTCTCTCTGTAGGTCCGAACATAAATTACTAATGTAATTTAACATCCCTTATAATTTAGGTGATACATTGACTCAAGTGTTCTAGGAGCCCCATGGCACTTGTTTAAGTTACTTTCCAACACTGCTGTAAATCAAAAGAGAAAAGCTAAGTTCTCTTTCTAACTCTCTGTTTGTTTGCTGAATGCCTCAGCTTGGGAACTCCTTGATTGCTTTACCAACTGGTCATTGACTTTTTTTTAGCTTGCTTAGAAATACTTTACTTCTCAGTCCAAAGTTTTCATTTTATTCTCACTAGAGAAGAAAACTGGCCTTCATCTTAAATATAACATGTGTAAGTTTAAAAACAAAGTAAGCAAACAAACAAAAGACAATTCAAGAGTATTAGCATTTGTCAATGACAAAACACAGAACAAAGATTTGACATTATTGATAGAAGAACTTACATTTTTATGGTGTTTTGCATTTAAAGGCTACAGTTGCAACTGAGCACAGTTCTGATTATTTTAAGATGCATTATGAATGTATTTTGTGAGAGGAGAGTAAAATCTTGGATGAAAATTTCAAGAATATGTTTCTATTGAGAGAGTAGCCCAGGAAATAAAGGAAAAAAAAAAAAAAAAGATCAGTAGTGGATTGAAATGCTACTGGCTGGAACTGGTGGATGTCAGTGATAAAGAGTGTATAGCACCAGGAGGACAAGGCTTCACAAATAAGCTTAGACAGTGACAGATAAAAGACAAGAGATGGGAACAAGAGCTGATAAAATTATTCAGGAATTAGAGTGCTAAAATTAACTGATCTTATATATAAAATTAAATATTCTTTTGCCTAGAAGTTTTAATTCATTTGTAGACTAGACTACTAAGATTAACAAAACCTAAGAAAATCAAGAAATAAAGGGAATCCAGTGTGGTCCTATGGATTTGTAACTGTAGATGATGAATATTCTTCTGCTAAAACCATCCTGTATAAGCAGCAGAAGTAAGTCTATGAGTGAACCTAATGTATTTCAGCATTCCCATGTATTTTGCCATGCATTTTTTTATAAAATATCAAAATCTATAAAATGCCTCCTGTGTAGCTGATGCCCTTTGTATAAATACAATTTTAAACATTCTGCTAAGGCCCTCTTTCTCCTAGCAAGTAATCTTAAAGACAAAAGCAAATGCACAATCATAGAAGAATGACAAAATTTAAGACATGTCCTTAAATTTTCCTCTATTCTTTTTATCCCTCAGGTAATTCTGTTTTGGAGGTATGTGCACAGAAATAACCTGTATATTTTTGTTTTGCATTCTTGCCCATTCCAGCCTATTGTCCCTGTTGAAAGACATACACAGATTTTGCAGGGTGAATACAGTTTGTTATATGTTTTTTAAATTTATTGCTGTTACTCTTTGTCTTGAATGGGTCGCATACAATGAATATTCTTTCTGTACTAAAGAGACCTAAATCCAGGCCTTGTCTAACATTTCATGTTCTCAGATATTTCAGAAATGGAAAGGATTTTATCTTAGGACTTAAAAAGTGATCTTGAATTGAGAACTGAAAGGAAAATATAGGATTCAGAAATGATGTGGATATGGTTTTTAGATCACTTTGCAAAGCTCTTGCTGTGATGACATAAACAAGAATCAGGTTATCTTATGAAACTGTAAAGTACCTACTAGAGTGTGAATGGGATCCTGATTTATATGTATGGATGTACTGTAATACACTTTCCTGTTTTTTTCCTTAGCAAGTAGATGGATTTTCCAAAGTTCAGACAACTTGACTACCTTGAGTTTTTTTTGTTATTTAAACTGACATTTCTGATAATGCTTAGGCATATGTTTTTTATTAGCCTTGTGAATCACTTCTAATTTTCAGAGAATCTATTAAACTGTAAATAGACATCAGATATTATTTTTCTATTCCCCTATGTCCAAACAAATTATAATTTAATGAATAACATACAGTTTTTAAACTGGCCTGGAAGAGAACTGAAGATCAAATGTTACAGCTGTGATAAACAGAGCTGAGCGCCACCCAGTGGGTTTTGTTAAAAAGATATGATTTCAGTGTATCACATATTTCCAAAAACCTCCATAAAATTTTCCATGGCCAGCTTTAAATCCAAGACTATCACAGATACAACTGTGAAGTGAGTGGGATTTACTGAAACCTTGTAATCTTCCCAGGATTTCTAGCTACTCACTAAACAGATCACCATTTAAAATTATAAAGTGATACTAAGATGGCTCATAGAATAATGAAAGGATAGAAATGCACTTGCTACTCTTCCAGAAAAGCTAATGGGAGATGGTATGGCTGCAAAAATCAACCGTATGTAGCTTGCACGCTGAGAGGATGGGATTTCTATTGGGGAGAAACATCTCTGGAGGGGTCTTTACCAGAGGCTGTGATTTAAAATGACACTTTAGCACTTTGGACCTAGATATAATCAATTTGGAAGAGTTAAAGATTGGAAAAAAAAAAAAAAGGCAAAATATCAGGATAAACAAAGCACACCTGTAGTGTAATTGCTGGCTTCTGAATAAGCCCAGAATATACACTCTTGAGTTTGTCCACTGATTTCTAGAATGATGGTTATTTCAGAAGAAATCAATAAAAGTCAGTGTATGAGAAATATGAGATAGATCAAATAAAGGTATTTCAGTATTAGAAGCTATTAATTTTGTGCAACATACATTTGAATTGCTATATTATTAAATTCCATTAAGCTAAAATGATATATTTAACTCAGACTTCAGAGTGCTAATTTCATAGTCCTCTACAATCTGTTCCTGCAAAGGTGTTGGGGGTAATTACCTGCCATTTTCTCAGTAATTCGGAATCTGCAGTTAATCAAAATGCAGGGCCTGAGTGACTGTAGAAAACAGTAACACTTAGTTTATTATGTAGCACATTCTCATTCTGGTTGTTTTATGATGGGATCAACTACACTCTTTGGCCAGAATTTATTATGCTTACCCTTCAGCCAATTAGTTTTTCTCACTTTACTTTAGCTTAAAACCTGTTGAGTTTGTTTTATATATATGCATAAGGTTGCTTGTCAGTTATAGTGGTCAGAAACTTGCAGGACTGCATGTGTTTAAGCAATTAGGAACATATTATTGTCCAGAAAAAAAATCACAGAATCACAGAATATTCAAGGTTGGAAGGGACCTCTAGAGATCATCTAGTCCAACCTTCCTGCTCAAGC
>JAVCKT010019147.1:0-13051 GCA_032273925.1 Rhynchotus rufescens | reverse complement strand
CCATTATATAAAAGGAATGACATACTGTGTCGATTTTAGTGAACATTGTGACAACTTTTCAGGGCTAAAAAATATATTCTATGAAATTATTAAACAGCTGTATGACTCTTTAGCTCTTGGCTGTTGTGAAAACAGACCTTGATTATGGAGCTTACTATTACACTAGCTGTTCATGTCAAGCCTGGGGCAGGGCAGTCACACCAAGTAGCATGAGTAATATGAATTACCCTTTCACTGAGCTTACTCACACTCACTTTAGCACTGCTAACACAATCAACTTAAAAGGCAGTCTCTGTTCAGATGGCTTATAAACCAAGAACACAGTCTTCCAGTTGAACTTGTATGAGTCAAAAGCTCAGAAGAGGTGTCTCTATTCAACTTTAGAGAAAAAGCAGCTTTGCTAATGGTAAATGACAAACAAGGCAGTGATGGTTAGAAAAAGAAGCATAGAAGAGTATGAGATGCAATCATCTCAAAGCTAATATATAAAGTAAATAGTCTGGAAGCATAGTCTGATCACATGTCTTGCTATTCTCACATGGCAGTCCTTTTCTGGCTTCGTAACAGTTAACTTCACAGAATCACAGAATGGTTTAGGTTAAGAATAGTTGAGGACCTCTAGAGATCATCTAGTTCAACCCTCCCCACTTAAGCAGGGACACCTAGAGCACATAGCACGGGGTCGCATCCAGCTAGGTTTTGAACACCTCCAAAGAATTTAGGTTTTGTTGTTCTCAGCACAGAACACCTTTGCAGGAAAAATTGAAAAGAAAGAGGAAAGAGTGTGATGTCAGTGATGTATAAGTAAATAAGTAATGGAGTATTTCAGGAGATTTTATTTCTTTGTTTATAAGAAAGCTTAACTCCACAGATTTCCATCTACCGAGGGATATTCCTGTCTAGCATGAAACGCTGCTGAGCTCCTGTGCACATCTACAAACAAGGAGATAAACAGATCAGCATCTCAAAGACATGCTGAACAGCTGTGTATTGAGAATATCCATTAAACAGATCTCTTCAGTTGGATTATTTTTTCTTCATTATAAATTGATAATAAGCAAACTCTCTGTACTTTTCGTGCTGACTCTAGCTTTATGCTCTCAGGGTTTTCTATGTTGCATTGCTTCAGCACATCATTTTACTAAAAACTGGTTATATTTCTCAGCTCATTCTATAATAACTCAAAAATCACCCCATGGTAGCATGTAAAATAAGCTTTATGTCTTTTTTTCCACAAAAAAATGTTTTGAAAGGAGCTGGCTTTTTTTTTAATGTAGGTTTTCTATTGGTTTCCTTAACCCTTTCCTAAAGAAAAACTAAGCACAAAATGTTCTTCTACAACTACCATGAAAGTGTTTGTATTAAAAAAAAACTCTGCAGTTCATTTTAAAATGATTTATTAAGATTATTATAATACTGGTTTCCTTTAAGCTTTTGAGATCTTGTTGATTGTCCACATTTCCCCCTGGAAAGCTCTCCAGGATATCCTTGTTCATATACTGGAAAGGAATTTTCAGTCTTTGTAATCTTCTGCAGGATTACTTTGCACAAAGATGGGTGTTAGGAACACTCTGGGCTTGGAAAACTCTGCACAAGTCGAAATACAGCAAAAAGAGCAGTACAAGATTGCAATACTCCCTTCCTGTCCATCCTAGTGCCCAGGCAAGCTCATGCTCCGCTTGTCTTTTGCAAAGTCTCTACCGAGTGTGCCTCTAGATGTATGGATCCCAGTACCCTGTGGTGATTCTTTCATCTGAGTGCCTCAGCCCTAAACTATAGCTGGTCTGGTTCTGTGTTGTTTAGAAACAAATCTTACGGGCAAAGAAACTGTTACTTACCAGAGTAAATAATCCCAAATGTCATAGCAAAAGGCATCTATGCTATTCACCTGAGGAGTTGGGTCTGACTCTCCCAGTATGACTCCAGCTTCAAGGTAGGCCAGGGGAGAATTGTCTTTATCCAAGCCCTTGCATGATGTCTACAGACGAAAAAAACTCAGGTGTGCTTTGAACATAGCCTGTGGTGTAAGGAAGTCAAACATGTTTTTGTCCTTGAAAGTAGCCACTATTTCTGGCCTTTTCTGGGAGACAAGAATATCGACCTACAGTCTAGTATCCATTGATGGTCCTACATGTGGGAGGAGAACAACCAGCAACATGTAGCCTGAGAGCAATCGAAAGGGACTTTAGGGAATTAGGTCAGACGATCGGGAACTCAGGTGTGAGGGTCATTTTCTCTTCCATTCTTCCCAGTGCTGGCAGCAATAAAGAAACAGAAGAATACAGTCCATCAACATGTGGCTCCATGGCTGGTGCCATCGCCACAGCTTTGGTTTCTTTGGCAAGAGGAAGCTTTACATGACACCCGGTAAGGTGTCTTTCACAAAGAGGGAAGAGGGTCCTGGGTCATGAGCTAGCAGAGCTCATCGAGAGGGCTTTAAACTACATTCGACGGGGTGGGGTGGGGAAGGGGACTGATGCAGATGACTGATGAACCAACAAGGGGAGGGGCACTGCTACGAACAAACAGAGATGATCTAGTGGGAAATGTGAGGATTGGGAGCAGTCTTGGCTGCAGTGATCATGAGTTGTTGAAATTCATGATCCTGCACAGAGAAAACTAGGAAACAAGAAGTAGGATTGCAGCCCTGGATGTTGGCAGAGCTAACTTTGATGCCTTCGGGGAGCTCCTTGGAGAAATAATCTGCGCCAGGGTCCTAGAAGGAAAGGGGGTTCGGGAAAATTCGCTAATATTCAAGCACCACTTTCTACAAGCTCTGGATCAGCACATTGCTGCAAGGAAGATGTTGAGCAAGGTCTGCAGGAGAACTGCGTGGACGGGCAAGGAGCTGCTGGGCAAACTTAAAGAGAAAAAAGAGCACATACGTAATGTGGAAGAAGGGCCAGGCCACATGAGAAGAATGTAGGAACATTGTCAGAGAACGCAGGGATGCAAGAAGGAAGGCCAAGGCCCATCTGAAATTAGAGTTTGCAAGAAATGGTAGGGACAACATGAAGAACTTCTACAAATATATAGGCAGCAAGAGGAAGACTTGTGAAAGTGTTAGTCCGCTGCTGAACAGTGGGTGCCTTGGTGACAGAGGAGGCAGAGAAGGCAGAATTAGTAAATGCCTTGCTTCTGTCTTTACTGCTAAAGCTAGTCCCCATGAACTACAGAGGCCAGATATAAGAGAGAAAACTGGGAGAGAGGAAGACTTTTGACTAGTCAAGGAGGATTGGGTTAGAGATTATATAGGCAAACTGGCCACCCATATCTATGGGCCAGGATCCGATGTACCCGTGGATGCTGAGGGAACTGGCGGGGTTATTGTTCAACCACTCTCCATCATCTTCTTGAGGTCATGAGAGCAGGGGAGGTGCCAGAGGACTAGAAGAAACCAACATCACTCCAATCTTCAAAAAGAGCAAGAGTGAAGAGCCAGGAAACTACAAGTCAGTCAGCCTCGCTTTTTCAACCACTGGGCTTTGCCTCACTACTATATCCCTGATCTCAGCTCCATTGCAGTTAGGATGTAGAAAGTTACAGCCATAAGATCAAACTGCTATTCAGTATGAACAGTTTGTGGGATTTGTGGGAATTTTTTTTTTTTTTCGCATGAGCATCACAGGCATGAGTCTAAAGTTTTGTATAGAAATATTTGGTTTGGAGATCACTACAGGTATTTCTTGGCTAACAACAGCTCACATGCCATTGGTAATGATTTTTCTTTAGAGCTCCATTACAGAACACAGAAGGTTAATTAAGCATAGTTAGGGTCAGTAAAATACTGTTTCAGAAAGCAATGTGTAATGACAACTCAAACAGTTCTGTGATTAAAGTCTCTTTGGAAGGAACACTTCTGCCCTCAGGCTTCAATCTTTTGGGCTGAACATATTTTTCAACACCTTATCAGTACCTTCTAGGTGGTATTTGGTGCCTCTCAAGACTGGTTATTAAAGACTATGAATGTGATAATGACATATTGCATGCACTGAAGTGAATTGCTCTTCTAGTAAACTTACAATGATATCTTGCTATATAAACTTTGTGACATACATGTTTTCCTTACTTCAGGACATTTAAAAATTCTATGTGTGCACTGCTATGCTGGATCATCTTTTCTGATTACAGAAATCCATTTTAAAAAGCATTTCAACTTATTATCAAGAGCAAGGTCTGGGTTGACCAGAGTTAAAACTTCTGTGCACTAAAAACTAAAAGAGGAGGATAAGTATTTATGAACTTCTGGTTCTGTCTAGATAATTCATGAAAGGCACTAGATACATTGCAGATTACTTTGTCTTTCCACCTGTCTTATGGACAGGTAACTTTGTGACTTAGCTTGGAAATTTGATTTGAGTCTTGTGTAAGATGTCTCAGTCTTCTTGGTCACAAAAAAAGAATTATATCTTTTTTATCTAAGATCCTAAAAATCTCTATATTTTAAATAATCTTAAATCTCTGTTGCCACTAGAAAAAGTTCCCATAATACTTAGATATGTCTACATAATCTGAGCTTCATCATCTTTCAAAATACTTTTTTTTTCACTCTTGCAGGAGGGTTATAGAGAAAGTAGCCTGCCTACTGTACATACAAGATACCTCTTCATGAAAGATGAGTGGCTATGGAATGTGAACATGGAGGCAATGCAGATCCATAAAACACTTTATACCACTAATGTTCCGGAGCACTTACTAATAATCCTTGATTACACTGCAAGAAAGTTCATAGAGAGGTGATGGGTCACTGTTGCAAAACTGAAGAAGCCAGAGAGAGCAGATTTATGGACATTTAGTCAGCTGAATTAACAAAGGGAATTTACTGCAAAGACACAATTTTTACCTTCACTAGATTTATACTGTTGAATTAAAAAAAAAAAAAAAACAGACAGTTAATTCTTGCTACTCTGCTTACAGTGTTTTTGTCTGCTGCATGTTTTATGTGCTGTATCGAACAGAATGTATAAATATAAAACCTATCAATTCCTAGTTTCTATCCCACATTCTCTGTGCACACATTTTCCTAGAGGCTGCTGTTTTTCACTTGGTAGTGAGAGCACACATGAATAAAAGGGGTATGCAACAAATCTTTCCTTGGTGTGGCCAATAATCAGTATTCAGGACTATCAAGCACATTCTCCAAAAATTCCAGTGAAACTTAAACACATCAATAAAACAACAAGTTTTCATCTACCTTCCCTCCTATTCCTAGACTCTTAAATAGGAAGAAGGTTAGTGCAACTGTGAGGGAGGTTGAAAGGAGATTTCCTTCCCTTGATGACTTTAGCTATTTGTTTATTTAAATCAAAGACCTTTTGAGTGATCCATAGCATCAGGGAAGTGTTGATGGGACAATAAATTAAATCTGCTTTTGAAGTAAGTGAATGACACCATTGTTTATGGAAAGGAAATCAGGGCAAGGGTGCACTACACAGTAAGTCTGTCCCCACATGTTTGCACTTGCGCTTGGAATGACTCATGAGCTTACCCTACTTCTACACACAGATGCAATAAACTGTAAAGTTAAGTCATTTACAGTTATATATTTTTTCTATATCAGGAGAAGGTTGTCTGATTCCCGACCTGAAATATTGAGTCTCTTGTCTAAGAAGTCTAGGTTACAGATAAATGTGAGTGTAACTTTCATGACAGCAGGAATACGCAAGGAGATCCAAGAAAAAAATTATAATGGGACATGTATAATATTAAAGTAGACGCCATACTTTATAGTACAATTTCTTAACTATTCCAGTTAGAGTATGAACTTTCTCCTGCTGTCTGGTATGTGATTTACTGCTCTTATTCCTGCTTTCTGATTACATAGTGTCTATCAGCCTGGATCAGATTCTGATTTCAGCAGTTCAGCTGAAAATTTAAAGTACCCAGAAGTACTCCAGGAAAAAGTAATGAATTTAGTCTGGATGCATAAACTTTTAAATTGAATACAGTTCTAGATTACAGCCTAGACCTGTCACCCAGGTTCCAGGGTTTTGAAGCCCAAGTCTTGATCTGTGGCATCCAGCCAGCTTCATTATTAAAATTACATTCATAGAAAATATTCTAGATGGTTTTCAAGCCCATAGTAGAGTGTTTCTTGAAGATTGTACAGTCTAAAGTAAAGCAATTAAAATGTGACGGGGGAGTTATATCATGTAACTCAAGATATCTCCATAGTAAACAGAGTTTTAATGGAAATGCATTTGCCATTTTAATTATCACCTTTTTAGCTTGGTTTCCTAAGGAATTGGAGCATAGAAGATTGTTCATTCACTTAGCGATAAGTTACCCAAGGGAAGTGTAGGCCAAGTCTTGCAAACTTACTTCCTACTTTGTTCGACATCATCAAATCCAGTCAGGTAATCTTTCCTGTGCAGATTCACCAGTGTTGCTAAAAAGGGTTAAGTTCATGCTGCAGCCTTAGTATAATTTAATTAAAAAGTCAATCAACCATGAGATATACATCCATTGGGAAGCAGGCTTCATTAATCCGGTGACCACTGAAACTAATATTCATAAATACATTTTGCTTCCCTCTCTGCTTTTCCTTCCATGGGTTCACACATTCTTCTGACCATCCACACCCATTTTCCCTCCTCTCCCACCTATAATCTTCCTCCAGCAAGGGGGCACTTGTAATAATAACAAATTTCATTCCATTTTCCTAAACAGTTTCATCTATCTCTGGAAAAGGCTCAAATAAAAGAGGAATAAGGAGGAGGAAATTTGATCTGTAATCCTCTGTGCTGAATGAACTAGGCCTTCAGTAGCACTGCAAAGGAGAGGCATTCTTGCAGATTTATGCATATGAGATCAATGGAAGGGCACTCCACCAGAAAAAGATGGCCTTGCCAATGGCACAGCAATGGTAGCGTGCTAGGCGGACTGAAGGAACAGTAGGTTTGCTCTCAGAAACTGGGAGCAAAGGGCAGCTGTGGGTAGCAGTGTGTGAGCAGTGAACAAGCAAGCGTACAGGACTTTTCAGTTGGGGTCAGTCAGCAAGAAAGAAATGGGCAAAGACAAGGAGCAAGACAGCAGCTTTCAAGAAAGACAACGTTGGAGATGGATGGGAGCCTGTGTTCTCAGTTTGATCAGAGTGCCTATCACAAGTATAAGGAAAGTCAGGTGGAGTGCCAGGAGAGAACACAGTAAACAAGCTTTACAGCAAAACTGGTTTCCTCCAGGTTAGCTCATATTAGCTCATAACTAAACACTGTCAATTGTGTTGACAGAATGAAGTGTTAACTCAAAATACCAATAATTGTATAGGATGCTTAAAATCATATAAGAACCATTTCAAGTTACGACCTTAGCATAGCCTAAGTACATCCATGGTTAGCTTATAATAGTACTGTTAAATATCCAGTAAGGGCTTCTGCAACAATATGTGGTTCAGTGCCACCTGTAAGTCTGCTTGGAGGGAAATAAAAAACTAATATCAATATTCAAATATTGATATTTGAATTCGTTTTTTGGTAAAGCTATCTCTGCCTTTTGTAAAACCCTCAGCCATGTCTTTGCAACAGAGAACGATTTCAAAGCTTGAAACCCTGAGCAGAATAGTATTTGAGGAGTCTCCATATAGAAAATGCAAAGCACATTTGAATAATTTTGTTGTTCTGATGTTGATTAAATAGCCCTAGCAAAAGCAATTACTGAGTATATGCCTTCATGCTACAAAACTCTTTATTTCTAGACCTCAACCATTAAGATATAAAAGTTTGAGGAGGTTTGGCCAGAATACACACCACAGACCAAATTAAAGCTGAAGAGTGCTATTGATCCTCTCTCAAGCAGCACTTTGCGTATCTGTGTTCCAGTCCCAATCTGTCAGACTGCTTCCAGATATTAAAATTTTCTTGGCACAGCAGCCATCCATAAACTGCATCTCTCTGTGGAACATAGTTTTAAATTGGCTAATATTTCATTCAAGTCCTCTTAAGGTAATAGTTACCACTTGTATACAAAATGAGAATCCAATATAAAATGCTGAACACTCCCTTCAGAAAGGAGAAGGTCCACCCAGGATGACATTAAAATGCATAACTAAGATTCTGTTTCTCCTACTGCTCCAAAATGACTCATTGCTCTCCCCTACTTTGTTCATGTATATGTCTGGATAATATTTATAGCTATCTGTTTTACTTGCTGTCAGATACTACTTCCAATTACAGTCTTTTCCCGTCTGACTTTCCTATTATGCATATGTCTAGGAAACAAAGACACGTTTTGATTTGTTTTTAAAGAGTCTTGTCCTTCAGCATTTTTTTTCTACTTTCTTATGACTGGGCTATTATCAGCCATATTGAGGGATGTGCAGAGATCAGATCACCTGGAAATATTGAGAAAGGAATGAAATTATAGCAGTGTACCCTAAGACAAAGTCATAGTCATAGGAATTGGAGGTATAACCAATCTTCTTTGGTTTCTCTGAGAAATAACTGATCTTCTTCGGTTTCTCTGAGGAAAGGACAGTTTCTCCTGGCACTTCAAGCACCAGAATCAATCACTGGAAAGGAAGGGGAGCATTGAACCCTTAATTCAATGTCAGTGCAGAAACCAGACAGCACTCTTCCTCGCATACTGCGGTAAATGCCTAGCTAACAGTTCAGAGTGCAGCAAGTGCCTGCACTGATCCACTTTGCAATAACATATGGGAACTGCAAGATAAGTGCTGATGCGGTGGCTAAAGCAAAGACATGCTGGCTGGGGAAAAGCTTTATCTCACTCTTGAGTCCTGCTGAGCAATCCTGTAGGCAAGCTTTGGTAAGCCCTTCCAGGTAAAAGGTTTAACTATAAAGAAGAGTAGGTGGAATGAAAAATTTTGTTAAAAGGAACAAATTTATATTGGATACCCCATATATGGAACATAGAAATCTTCCCACTTTCTGACTGTTTGAAGAATGATGATGAGAACATAGGAGATGTATCAGGGACAGTGAGCAAAGAGTGCTGGCATGGTCATGCATGGGCAAATATCAGAACCTATTAGAGATTCACCATTTTTTTGTAACTTGCATTTAAAAATTATGGCCTGTACTACTTATTTTTGTGCTGTATTAGAATAAGGGATAGTACTTCCTTTAAGCACTTCTGATCCTCCGGATTGAGAGTATGAATTTCATGGGTCTTTGAAAATTCCCTCAGCTCTACTTGTGATGGGATACAGATGCTTTCACCTGCCTAAGAAAGAGTCAGAAATAGCTGTGATGATCAGTCCATTGCTGTATTTTCCTTACAAAGGAGAAGCAGAGGGATCCTTCAATGTTAACTTCTTGAGAAATGCCTCCACAGTGAGGATTGGATTGACAGATAATTTGAAGTGAACTAACTCCCAAGGTGAAAGCAGCTAAGCTGTGTCTGTATAGGACAGACAGACAAGCAAATCCCTTCCACCTCTGGTTCCTGAGAGGACATCTGAGCGGTGTGTCAGTAACCCAACAGTGGTATCAATTGCTGTGGTCACCAGTGGACCCAGTTGCTAAATGACATGGGAACATCATAGAAGGACTTATTGTACTGTGTTTTAGACATGCACACACATACACTCACACATACATCTATAAATATGTATAGATATATTTGTATCCTGAGATAGATATATTCAAGCCCCTACATGCCAAACATGTGCCAGTGCACATGCCAGTGCACATAGCAGGCATAATATCAACTCTTCCTTTTCTGATGCTGACTGGATTACTACTGAAGGACTGATGAAAACTGTAAGAAAAAGAGAGAACTAGGGTAGAATAACTGTTTCTTGCCATCAACAGCAATAAGTGACACCTGAAGAGTCATCCGTTGTCCCATAAAAACAGATGGCATCAAACAACACACACAATGCACTGCCAGACTTCTTAGGCTCACCTCTGAGCACTCAGAGCAACTTGAAGAAAAAAAAAAAAAAAAGATGAAGTCTCAACAATAAGACCTTGCAAGGTGAGTCACTCAACAGAAAGCAACTACCAGATGATTTTAAGTGGAAGCCTACTGCTTTCTTAAATGCCCTACTATATGGAAGGTTTTTGTGGCAGGGTGCAATACAGACATCAAGAAAAACTTCTTGGCTTCTCTTTTATTTGTTTCAGGGCAGCAGAGAAAGCATGTTGACTATCAACATTGATGAGAGCTGAAATGACTGCCTCTAAGCTGTAAGAGTTAGCCTGTAGTATTTTTTGAATAATAGAAAACCTCATACATTACAGTTTGCACAAATGAGTTTTAAACTGCTGAAGTTTAATTTTACTAGAGAAAAATGACATGGATTGTTTTTATCTGTATAGCTCTCTTGAAATGAACTTTTTATATGTAAGTTAAAATTAATGAAGCTTAAAATTCATATAACATGTCACCATGATATTAAGGCCACGACCAAATCAAGAGAAGAGCTTCATCTGTAAGCCAAAATGATTTCCTGTCTTTCTTTCAGACAGACTTGAGCATTAAATGGCTCGTGTGCAGGTACAGATATTCCCTGTACAGCTCAAGCTAAATTTCTGGATTTCAGTCCAAATAAGCTCCACATATCCCAAGCTTTGATTTAAATGCATCTGTAAAACACTCTTGGCACAAATGTCTCTTTTGAATTCCCCTCTGATTTCATTTTTAAAGAAAATAAAAAACACAGGTGAAAGAGTTGCACGTGATATTTGCAAAACCCCATGCACTTCTGGAAAGAATTTAAGCATCCCAAATGTGATGTAATAACATCAACAGAATCTAATACAAACAGACAAAGTAAATTGATAAGCATTCTTATTCTACTCTTATTTCTTCAGTCTGGCTAAACAATGATAAAGTAATGCAAACAGCGTAACAAATGTTTCTTTGAAAGAGGCTATTCAGAGATAGAATTCTTGTGTCAAGACTATGCATCTTTCATGCAGAGGAAATGAACAACCAAAATGCTGTTCAGTAGGTCCAAAAGCCCCTTTTTAAAATCATCTGCTTTCTCACACAGGTGAGTTGAATGTATTCAATTCAAACATCCATTCTATTGATTCAAAATACACATTTCCAATTATATAGAGTTATTTGGAATGCTAGTGCTGGCAGACTAGTAGCTAAAGATTTTGAGGGATCTTTTACTTAAGATCTGTCAGATTAACAGACAAGATTTTTATTTATAACAAGATCCCATGGATCATTCAAAGGGTAACTACAATCTCTGAAGCAGAAACAAAAGTTTTAAAAATCAGTATGTACAACTGTTTAGGAAGTCACTTTTGCTGTGTGCACTATGAAATACTGAAAGGGGTTTAGACTCAGGATACTGATATAAGGTGTTTTTTGTTTCTATCCATACTGGATTACAGCCATCAGTGTCAAGGTTGCCTTGGTGATTTGTTTGCTGGGATGAGAGCCTCTGAAATCTTCTTGCAACAGATATTCTAAAAGCTGCAGGGAAGGAGGAGGAGAAGAGTATATCTAGGTAATCGATTTAAATCTGTTATCTCTGTCAGTTATCTTTTAACTGTAAAATCTGCTTAGAGAGGGCTGCTGTTTGGGTTTTTTTTTACTTTTTCCACATACTATGTGGAAAATGTGATGATGCCAAATTTTGATAGTTATTTGCAACAAAAGGAAAAAAATGAACAGAATACTGAACCTCTGAGATTTTATGACCAAGGTTCTCAAAGTGCCATTGAAAATGTCTCTTTCGAAAGTCCATACATGACATACATGGCTCAGCCCAACTTGTAAGATTGAATATTTCTACGAAAAAGAACTTTGCATCTTGCACGGCCTATTCTCTCACTTGTTTTAGGCCTCCAATTAGTAAAGCAAACTAAAAATGCCAAGGAAATCCATTTTTCTCTCTTCTACCTTAAAATTTTCTTACCTGACAGCTGTGGATACACAGCAGGAAGATGAGAACAGGGGTTACAAGACAGAATCTAAGAGGATAAAAGTACCCCTTCTAGGCCAACTCACCTTCAGAAGAGCTACATTAATCCTTCAACATACGAAATACAGGATAGTTTTAGGTGTTGGCATGCTTAATATCTTTTCATCTGCAGAAGATGAGATAAGAAAAAGCAATGAGCTCTCATCTGTCCACAGGCACTGGTTCCACTGGTTCCATTAGATTTATGGAACCTAATTTGTCCTATTCTGCTACAGCAGCTGGGCAGCACAGAATCACAGAATGATTAATGACGGAAGGGACCTCTAGAGATCATCGAGTCCAATTCCCCTATTCCAGCAGGGACACTTAGAGCATGTAGCACAGGGTGACATCCAGGTGGGTTTGGAAGACTTCCAGAGAAGGAGACTCCACAACCTCTCTGGGCAGCCTGTTCCAGGGCTCTGTCACCCTCACAGGGATGTTGTTCTTCCTCACATGCAGATGGAACTTCCCATGTTTCAAATTATACCCATTGTTCCTTGTCTTGTCACTGGCTGCCAATGAGAACAGTTTGACCACTTCCTCCATACATTCACCCTTCAGGTATTTATACATATTAATCAGATCCCCTCTCAACCTACTCTTCTCCAGGCTAAACAGGCCCTGCTCCCTTAGTCTTTCCTCATATGAGAGATGCTCCACTTCATCATCTTGGTTGCTGGACCCTCTCTAGAAGCTTCACGTCCCTCATATTGGGGAGCCAAGAACTGCACACAATACTCCAGGTGCAGCCTCACCAAACCTGAGGAGAGGGGCAGGATCCCCTCCCTTGACCTGATGACAACATCCTCCTGATGCAGCCAGGATCCCATTGGCCTTCTTGGCCACGAGGGCACACTGCTGCCTCATGGGTAACTTGGTGCCAACCAGGACTCCCCAGGTCCCTCTCTGTGGAGCTGCTGTCCAACAGGTCAACCTCCAATCTGTACTGATGCCTGGGGTTATTCCTCCCCAGGTGCAGGACCCTGCACTTGTCCTCATTGAACCTCATGAGGTTCCTTTCTGCCCAACTCTCCAGCCTATCCAGGTCCCTCGGAATGGCAGCACAGCCCTCCAGAGTGTTGGCCACTCCACCCAGCTTGGCATCATCTCCAACCTGCTCAGGGTGTCCTCTGTGCCCTTGTCCAGGTCATAGATCAACAAGTT
>JAVCKT010019142.1:0-12294 GCA_032273925.1 Rhynchotus rufescens | reverse complement strand
ATAATTACCTATGAAATACTTAAAATAATCCAGCATTTCATTTACAGCGTGATAAAATTTCTTATATTATATTAACAAATGCATTCATTTGAACCAAAATGAATCACTTTATGGTTATTTCTTCCTATAGGAAGATATAAAATCATTAACTGCCCACGTGATTGAAAATTACTGGAAAGCACTGGAAGATGTCGACTATGTGCAGACATTCAAAGGGTTGAAACTACGATTTGAGCAACAAAGAGAAAGACAAGATAATCCAAAACTTGACAGGTAAAATGCACTTATCTGCTCTCATTAGTATTTCAGTGCTCAAATTCTGTTTTGGGAGCATCGGTTGTTTTTTGTGTGACTGTGAGAAGTATAAATAACATTGGCTGCTGTTTGCATCTCCAGCATTGTTGAATTTTAAATAATGTTGTACCTCTCCTTCCCACTTCTCCAGAAGTAATGCCAAGTGATAGTATCCTAAATGTACGTGCACTATTGTAATGAAGATGGGAGCCTATCAGTATCTGAAGCTCATTTGAGGAATATTGGATTACCACCTTTAATTTGAAAGATTGCTCTTTCATGAATTATTGCGTGGATTTTTCTTTCAAAAATTCATGTGGCAGGTTTCTTCTCATTTTAGTTAGTGACAGGAGTAGACATGCAGATATCTAGATAACCTCTGCTGAAAGTCACTGAGAAATAGAATTTGCGGAGAAATTTTCAGCAATACTTTTTGTGAGTGTTACACTTGCTGACGGATTGCCACAGAATGTGCTATCACACTTAAATCATTCCTTCTGTGGTGCCAGAGCAGAAGTTCCCTTTCACATCATACACAGTTCCCCACAGTGTAGAGTGTATAAAAGCATGGAAAAGTAAAAAGTTTAGTCCTGCATAACTGCATTTGTGCTTGGTGAGTGGTTCTACTTGTTGCATAACTCCATTCAAACAAAATAGATGTGAGTAAACACAGTACTCTTCATAATTGTTAATGTGATCTTAATCTTGTGCTATTAGTTTGAATTGTTTTGCAAATATATGAAAAAATACAAATTCTGATTAGCCATGCTTGGACACAATTAATTTTCAAACTTCTAGGTTATTATATTTCATGCCACGAGTTTTCTTAAGCAGTATGTTAAAATCTGCAGCATATTCTGCAGAATATGTCAAGATCTGCAGAAATAAAATGAGAGTATAGTCGTAAATGTGGTTTCAAGTACTGAAGCACTTGTAAGAGCTTTTGCTGGGTCTGCAGTTAGGAGCATTGGTGGGTTGCAGGTTGGGTGTTTCTGGCTTGTGTCTACTGAGCTTGTCCCTAAAACAGCTGTGAAATCCAAGCCCTGCGGTTCTGATATCAGTGCATGTCTTAGAATACCCAGCCACATTCTTGAGTAATTTCAGTTTAGTATAAATAAAAATGGTCTTTTTTGGAATAAGTGAAGCTGATGGTGTTTTTACCTATGGTGGTTTTACCTATTAAGTGTATGAAAGAAACTATAACTTGAAGAGGCTTGTATCTGGCCTAACTTTTTTTTTCTTCCTGTGTGTTACCAAGTGGCTCTGCAAGCCATGGCACAGTCTGGTCCTACGTGAAGAAAGAGAATTAAGAAAACTGTGAAAAATAACCCGAATCTGTTCACACATTTTAATGATGAATAATTCACTCAGGAAAGAGGCCAACAATTTTGGTGGCGTGGGCCAAAGGAGTATCAGAGGAATGCTCCTTAAGTGCTAGCAGAACTTCAATTTACATCCCGTTTGAAAGGATGTGGGTTATATAGATCGGGATGATGGCATTGGCAACCAATTTATTCAGAATTAGGTTTATTTTAAAAAAGAAAAAAATCTTAGAATTATTTTTGACTTTCAGCTTCTTAATTTTTACCTTCGGCTTTTGCTGAAGTCAGCAGTGCCAAGACCCTTTCCTTAAATAGAATAAACTCGGACTGCTGTATTCGTATCTTTAATCCAGTAACAAGAACTTTATGAAAAACACTGAATTTGAGATTAACGCTGTTTTCAGTAAAGTTAGAACAAACATTACAAAAACTAACATTACTAAACGTTACTAAAACTAACAGCACTTTAGACTCCAAGTACTGATGGCTTATGAAGTGTAATTAAAAAAATTAATCTGGAGTTTCAAACTTTTTATAGCATTTTATTTATCTGTGCAAACTATTGTACCACATCTGAATGAAACACATAAATGACATTTATGAAAAAGACATTTAAGTTGTTAGTAATGTACAGAAATTTTAGGTGGATGTAATACTACATGGTTCTGCAGAGATACTTTTAGAAAGTGCTTTAAAAAGAAAAAGAGTCATTTATGTTGAAAACATAAAGGTGCATGTCTCATGATGATTTGCTGTATTGTAGATGCTGATACTTTTATTGTTTTGCAATATTTGTATCTGTAACAAGTCCGTGTAAATGTCAAATAGGAATGCTGTTTTTTATTAACATGAGTAAGTTGTTGGTTCAGAAGTTTTTCGATCTGTTGTTTGCAGTATGCGCTCCATTTTGAGAAACCACCGATACCGGAGGGATGCTAGAACCCTGGAGGATGAGGAGGAAATGTGGTTTAATACTGATGAAGATGATATGGAAGATGGAGAGGCAGTGGTGCCCCCTTCTGACAAGACTAAAAATGATGAAGATATTATGGACCCTATCAGTAAATTCATGGAGAGGAAAAAATGTAAGTGATGAGGTGATGATACCCTATATGGCTTGTGCAGAAGACCCAGCTTGTACTTTTTAGTCCTATTGCCTTAAGAATTTGCTTGCATTGGTATTTTAATTCATAAGTATCAAAACTTGTGACACTGGACAGTCTGGTTTGTTGTCTGTAAAACACAGTGGAACAAAATAACATTTAATTCTTAAAACATTTAAAAGACAGTCTTAGCTGGCAGTCATTTCCTTGTGTTTATAATTCATCATTTTACATATGAGAAGAATTCTATGACCTTTTCCCTTACCAAGCTATAGCATGATAAGCAAGTCTTACGCATTTTTCCCCACAGAAAATGATTTCTAATCAAGTATTTTGCTCACTAACGTTGCTTTGTTTTTTGCTTTTTTTCCCCTCCCAGTAAAAGAAAGTGAAGAAAAGGAAGTTCTTCTGAAAACTAATCTGTCAGGACGTCAGAGCCCAAGTTTCAAACTTTCCTTTTCCAGCGGTACAAAATCCAACCTTACCAGCCAGTCATCTGCAAGTAACCTACCCGGCTCCCCAGGGTCTCCTGGATCCCCAGGGTCTCCTGGCTCTCCAGGATCTGTCTCTAAAAGCACATCCCAGATGGCAGCTATTACAACAAAGGTAATTTTGAACAGGCACAGAGCCACATAGAGTGGGTGACTTTATTGTCTTGGATTGGCATTTAGGACAGTTAGAATATGAGATGCTGCTTTCATAGTGAGTGTCTTTATTTCTGAGGTGTCAGGTTTGTATCTCAGTTTTCAGATACCTACTTCAGTGAAACAGTCCTTGAAACCATTGTAGTCAAGTGCTGGTTAAGTTTCATAAAATGTAATGTACAGTAGTTGGGGGAAGTTTTGAAAATCCCAGCACTTCCTCATGGGCTTAGAGGTGCCTAATCTTAAATTTTGTTGAATTTTACAGTACCGGGAAGTTTTAATGTTTTTAAAGATGCTTTTTTTTTTATTTGCCGAATGTTTTAATTGTTGTATCCTTCACAATTCAGTCATGAAATACTTAAATTATTGAACGTTTAAACTAAATTTTTGATGAGTGTGTTATAAAAGTATCCTTATTGAAAATTCAATTGGAAGGATGTTCCATAGCTGTTTCTGAAGTGCTGCCAGATCCCTCTCTGCTGCTGTTGTCTGTGCGGGGTGAAGGAAGTCCTTGTATAAACAGAGCTGCAGTCATACATGTGATTGTTATCAAAACTAGGTAGTTTTTTTATTTTCTTTTAATTTCTCTGGAAATACTGCCTCTAGTAGGTCTACTTGATTGCCAAAGCTCCATTTTGGATTTACTTATTTAGTTCCTTTTTTCTTTTTTTTTTTTCCTTCCAAACAATGACATTTTTACTCATGCTGAGGGATTTTTCCATTTTCTTTTTTTTCAAAACTTCACATATCAGTATTCTTATGGTAATAATAAACTCTGCAAAGGACGTTTTCTGATGCTTTGGAAAAAGTAATGTGCATTATGTTTTCTTAATTATAGTAATTGTGCCTGTCTTTCCCTGTAGGGAGGCCTTGTGGGACTCGTAGATTATCCTGATGATGATGAAGAGGATGATGAAGATGAAGATAAGGAGGAAACTTTACCATTGTCAAAGAAAGCAAAGCTTGAATCATCATAATGGCAACTGCTGAAGAACATTACTAGTTGGGGGAAGAATTCTTTATCCAAAAAACAAAACCACAACAGAGCAGCAATCTTTTGTGAATTACTGTGTTAGACACAGCTCAACATAAACACATGGATTTCTGCCAATCAAGTGCCAATTCAAAGGAGCAGAAGAAGGGGAAGTACTTTTAGGGGAAAGACTTAATGCCTTTGAGCTCTCCAGCTTGGACCACATGTTGCCCTTTTCTCAGGGAAGGAAATGGAAAAAGAAAAAAAAAAGCCAACAGGGCAGGAGTTTTGTTAGTGGAACTCTGGATTGGCTGGTCAGTTGCTACAATTGGAATCTGCTTTCTTGGACCATGTATGAGACTTCTGAAGAAGAGGCGTTTTTTGCCGTAATTCTTCACTAGTTAAGAATGCCAGCAGTTTCTTTGTATAAAAGAGACCTGCCTTTGAAATCGTACATTCTGAACATTTTAGTCAAGCTACAACAGGTTTTAAAAACCTCTGTGGGGGAGGGCTGAATATAAAGTTTCCTCTTTTTTTTTTTTTTTTTTTTAAATCTGTTCCCTTTGCCCTTTAAACTGCAGATTTTTTTTAATTTTTTTTTTTTTTTTTTTTTTTGGAGGTGGGGGGATTTGTCTGTCCCTTCTTGATTAAAGATTGAGTGGAATTCTAGATGTGGTCACTTTTGTGTCATAATTTTCTTTGCCCCCTTCTCCCCTCCCTCCCCCCGAGTGTATGCTTAGTTGTTGAGTATATATTTGGGACCATTAAAATTTTTTTATGTAATATACTCTCACTGTTGTGCTGGTACCTGTTTCACCCTGTGTAACTTTGTTTTGCATCACAGTTCCTAATATGTTGAGGATTTTATGGAAGATGGTATAGTTTTTATTGGAAAAAATAATCTTGCCACAATGTGCATAAAAAGCAATACTATTTTGTGACTAAATATTTTATATTAAATTTTACACCAACTGTCATGAGAAACAATTCAGGGAAATAGGATGGAATAAAAAAAAAAGATGAAAACTGCACGTATGAAATTAGTATTCCAAAGAGACTTTGAAATTTCATAACTGAGAACAACGATGGTAGACTAACTCATCAGAAAGCAAGAGGGATGATTTAGGAGTACCAGTATATTCACTCGCTTGACTTACAAAAATAAAAAAGGAATAATTAATGCTGAAGGAAAACGGCATTAGTGGTATTTTTTAAAACCCTTTGATTCCTTTGGATACCTGTTTTAGTGAATCAAAGATGGTTGCAGAATAACTTCTTTATGAGGATACCATCTTTTGAAATTTATTTCAGTACTTTGTTGCGAAACAGCAATTAAACTTTAGGTCTAACTGAATGACTATATTCTTTCCACTTTTTAAAAAATCTAAAATATATTAGTTACTAATTGGAACTAAATATTACATGCTGCTTCCTTACTGCTTTTACAGATGACTTTCTTTGGAGGACAGTACTTCGTAAGAATAGAGATTTCCTCAGGAGTTGCAAGAGCTTCTTGCATCTGTTTTTAGGAGTTGACTCCCTTTTGCACATTAAAACCCCCAAAGTTGCAACAACCACTTAACAGAAGGGAGAACAGAAATAAGATAAGTGAGAATCAGGACTGTGTCACAGGTGACCACACAAGCATAAACTTTTTGTTGGTGAAGTTGGTGCTTTGCATGGCAGATTTTGTGGTAACTGCAGATGTCAGAGCCTTTGTGATCAAAATTTTAAATAATACATACATGAATAATTCCATATTTAAGTAAGAATTCACATTGGGGAAAAATAATCAGCCATTTTCTCCTTAAAAAGCTGATGTGAAATGATTTTTTAAGGTTAAGTTTTTGCAGTGTATTGGAAGTGTCTGTGACAGGGTATTTCCAAGCAAGAAATGTTAAGAGTTGAGCAACTGGTCAAGGAAAGCCTAAGGTCAGTGTTCTGCTGCAGTGTAAGATGTCCCCATGCTATCTGAGCGACCTGCCTGAAACTTCATTATTGCAACTGTGGTATCAGAGCAGTAATAAGGAAGGAAAGCTATAATTTTACAGGATTTTTTGATTAGTTTGAATTTAAATCCTTTGCATCTGTCAGACTTGAGCACAAAGCCCCCAAATTTTATTCTTGCAGCTTTCTTCATGACTTTTAATTTAGATCACATGCAGTTCTTCCAAGTAGTATTTGATGGAAGTATTTTTTTATTACTGTTTTATTACACTATGTGTGTGTGTGCATATGCAAGCATGTATGTTCCTTAAGCTTTATAGTGCTCCGTCTGGTTGTTATTGATGCTTCAGTCTGTTAGGTCTCAGGTACTTCCATAATTAATGTTTGTAGGGATCTTTCATTGTTGCATTTAACAGAGGAAATACCTTCCTTACACCATTGGATTTTGATTAAATGAAGAAGAAATATATATATATTTTTTTATAAAGATCTAAAAGACTGGTAAAATATTAAGCTGCACTTCTGTTAATGTCTCACCTGTAGTTAGATGGTAAGTTGCCTTTCTAACACTTGAGGCGTGACAAGACAGATCTGCACTTGCGGTCGGTTGGGAGTAGTCAGAAAGGAGGTGATTCTGGGGGTAATTATGGTCTTGTCCAGCGATTTTCACTTTGATGTGCATGACACGCTTGAAAATGAAATACTTTTCTGAAAAAATCTTGGGATCTTGAGAAGAAATGGGTATATAAAACAGTGAATATTAATTAACAGGTATTCAAAAGTAATGTTAACCATCAATAATCTTGTACATCTTCATGATGATGTCAGGAGGTGGCAGTGTCTGAAAACTGGTATTTCTGACAATTAGTTCCTTCTAATAATTATCTAATATACCTACTCGATAAGCAACAGCCTGCTTCTATCTCTCTCATGTCCTACCTGCATTAGTTGATGTGGATTTAAGTGTGAGGTAAGTCTTTATCATACCAAGGATGAAGCTGTTCAGATATGTTTTACAAGTTGTAATGACTGCAGATATCTTGTCTGATCTGTGTGTACTTTTGGATGCCTCAGCTACCCCCACATCAAGCAGTGAGGAAACGGAGGGACGCTGACTGCTAACCAGCTTACGGGCCTTGCCTGTGGCTCTGTGGATGAGGGGCCAGGAAGGGCGTTCCTTTGGACAGCAGTCTCGCCAGACTGGAGCGCACACACGCTCTCCAGGGAGTTTTAGAGTGACTACCAGACCTGTGAAATGCAGGTGAAGTAGCAGAAGTAATGATTCCTTCATGCACTCAAGGTTGAAAAATAATCTTATTTCTAAAAGGTGTTTGTCGGACTTACATGATTTAAAGTCAGTTTCTGATCACACTGACTTTTTCAAAATATTAAACTTTTATACCTCAATCACCTTCTCAATGTGTCTCAGAAGTTATGCATTTAAAACATACAAATGCTATGCATTTAAAACCCATTCTCCCCTTGTGCTGCTGCCACAAATGTCATCTTCCACAGTTTACTGGGTGTCTGGGTCACACACCTCGCACACTAGGTCACCTCTCCAGCTCACCACTACCAGCCTCTCTTCCTGTTACCCCTGAAAGTTCAAGCCAGGGAGCTGGAGCCCTCACCTCTATTTTTGCCTTGGGTGTGACTCCTCCTTGGTTACTTACAAGGTCTTGCAAAGGAATATAAATTACTACTGTTCATCTTCTCCCTTATCTTTTCCTCGGTACTATTTTTACAGATTGCCTTTTATATTTGTCTCTATTTTCTATGGCCTCAGATGTTTATGGGAGATTCTTCCCAAAGTCTTTTTTTTCTAGCATTTTTGATTCTGTATTATGTTAATCTTGTAGGAAGGCTGTGCAGTTTGCCTAAGTTTCAGCACTGAACAAAGGGGAGACTTTGCTTGACATCCTATCTCAAAGGTTAATACTGAGCTTTCTGAGGGCCTTTTGAATGCTTTGTTCCAGATACCCATCACAATCACACTCCTTTCCAGAGACTCAGTTAACCCCTCATTCCAATTAAGACTATTCAAAGGCGCAAAGACAACACCATCTATGCTTTTATATTTCTATACATTTTGCTAAGCCATATTGCTCTGCTTTTTATTCAAATTTCTCTTATGTCTTTTTTACCGAACAAAATGCAAAGTACTGAAGGGAGCCTTTCAGAATCAGATGCTGTAAGGAGCAAAGCTCTCTTCTGACCAGCCTTTTTCTTCCCCTGGCACCAGTGCTGACAGCTACAGAGGCACTGAACGCAAACCTGCATCGCAGCTGAGAAGTTGCTTGACGAACAGCAGAGTGACGGTTATGAGAAAGCTCCTTAATGACAGTCCCGAGCAGAGGGAGAGCAGAGGGACAGCAAGGCCCTTTTCTGCTCCCCGTGAGCTGAGTTTAACTGCGGTGTCGAGGCCTTGTCAGTGCCGTGACTGCCATCCCGGGCAGCCTCTGAGGGCACCGGCAGGCGTGTGGAGCTGGGCGCCGGCTGCAGTGGTTGCCAGGCCTAGGCCAGGCCCAGGGACTCGCAGCAGCGCCGGGGGACGCGCCGGTCCCTGAGCTCCCTGAGTGCCACGAGGAGCGCCTCAGGGCGGCACGGAGCACAGGCGGGCACGATGTTCACGGCCTTATTTGACTGTTTCCTTAATAGGCATTTTAAAATTTTGCTCTGGTACTTCTCACTTCTATAACTTCATTTTTAATTAAAAGCTTACTGTGTGCAAATGTAAGAGGGTGAATAGTAGTTGTCACAAGTCAGTTAAAAACCAAATAATACAGATATAACAATATTCTCCTTTCTTTACTATAAGTAGTTCCAAATATAGTTGCACATACCTGGATCTGAACTTTCTCCCATGTATTCAAAGGCATTTCCTTTATTTCTTTTCTGAAGGCAGCAGCTTCATCTACTACCAGAGATGACCTCTTGGCTGCACATAATACCTAAGTTAAGTATTAAAAGATTTTCAGTGAAACATAAGGTAAGTAAAAAAGTGTTTATACTGTAAATGCAGGGTTACAGGATGAATAAAACATGGATGAAAGCAGTACAGCCACAGGTGGAGATGACAGATATGACACAGACTTACTGAGAGAAGAAAATATGTTGGGATCTGGGACCTCATAGGAAGGGGATGTTTTATGGCCAAGGCAGTCTGCTGAATTTTCCAGTTTTCTGGAGCTGTGCTTGGTCTTGTGGCTCCTGAGAGCACTAGGGCCTTTTACCTGGACTCCCAAGAGGGGCCGAATCCAGCTGCCACCGGCACCCCTAGGAGACCCGCTCCAGGGAACAGTTACAGTTGGGAACTAGAGAAGGTTCAGTCATGATTCAGGGTTTCTAAGCACGTCTCCAAGAGCCCTTTACTTTCCAGCTGAGAACTGTAAACTCTCGTGGCTGTTCAGTTCTCCCTTGCCATGTGTGTTCTGCATTTCATATATCATATATATATATATATATATATAGTTGTACTGTCTTTGAAAGCAAGGAAAACAGTGTTTTCCAGCATGACCCTCACTTTAGCATCACACTTAAGAATGCAAGTATTTTTCAAAAACAATTCCCTTTGCTTTACCTGCATTTGTCCTGCTGCTGGGCTAAGAGCACCTGGCAGGTCCAGCGAGGCCGACGGCGCCGTTTGCGCTGCCTGTGGCTTCCAGGAGATGGAGCCCATCCCTAACCATGGAGGCAGAGAAAGGAGGCGAAACCCTGACCCCGTTTAACTTGAGTTTAGTTATTAACCAAGCAAGCTTGGATTTCATCTACGTTTGAGCTTAGCTATTGACCAAGTAAGCCAGAATTTCATCTATGGAGTATGCTACTGTGAGAGGCCAAATATTTTCTGTAATATATATGATACCCTTCAATAAAATTTGAGCTGGCAGAATTTTGCAACTAAGAGCAATCTGACATTTATTTTCAGGAGAAAGAGAGAAAGAGAGAAAGAGAGAAAAAGTTTGACCTGAGCAGGTAAGAAATTTATTTCTTTATAATTCTGAACTACAATGCATTCTCCCTTTCAGTTATTCCACAAGAGGTAACACCAAAATCTTGACTGTCCAAATATTGCTTTATTTCAGGACACATATTGCAGCAACACACTCCTACAGAGGAGTTGCCTGCAGTTTGGGCGAAGTAGAAAAAATATTCTTGCATTTGTCTTCTTGCGTATGGTCTTCTCTAAAGACCAGTATATTTATAAAATATTATTAGGGTTTCTTTTGTCTTATTCATTAACCACTAGATGTGAGCAGCTCACCACACATTCATCTTCAGTACTGCGATAACTGCTATAAAATTCAATTTAATGAACACATTTGTTCACAAAACAGGAGCCTGAAAGGTTTCAGTAAGTTGCATGCTGATAGTCCAGGCCACTGAAGGGCTAAGAAATTATTAACCCGACTGAATTTTCTCCCCATTCCCGAGCAGGGGTTGTTGGGGCGCGCGGGATACGCGATGCTCCCTCCAGCCGCAGCCGTGTCTGTGTCTGTCTCCGTGGGGTCAGTAACTCCTGCATTGACACAGCGAGGTGCAGTTTAACCCCCGTCGCTGCCTGGCACATTCCTCTCCAGCAGCCTAGGGAACACCCAGGGAACACACTAGCAGTCTTTGTGACCTGGTTTGCTGCATAATTTGGGGCTATTTCTGTGCAATAACGAAATGATCCAAACACAGACTGAAGCTTGGGCTGCTCTTGATTTTTAATAAGAACACAGACATTTGCCTCCATGCTTTTTTTCCTTCCAGGGCTGATGGAATGAAGGAATGAGCAAGGGTCATGCAAACAGGGAGTTATCCTCCACCTTGCTGCCCTAGCCTTGAAATGACTGGTGAGGAAAGACGATCCATTCCAGGTTATCTCGGCACTCTCTAACGTGGGGAGCGTTTTCCTTTTTCCTCTTCTGCTAGAAATGTCTGTCAGCTGCAAATATGTGGTTAATAATAAAATAGAATTTCAGATATAGTAGGCCTGGACTTACCCAAAATACATTTTGTGAGCTCGGTGTGACTGAACAAAAGTATAGGTATAGGCAAAATGAATTAAGAAGTGGCTGATGGAAAGACTCGAGTTAAATACCTGAGTTAAAAGAGATGTAGACATGAAAAACGGAGCAAGCCATGAAACACCAGCGTAGGAACACGGCACCTGTGTGTGTGTGACGCTGTAGCTGCAGGCTCAGCCTCATCGCACAGTTACGGTGCCCGAGCATCCGCAGGTGGGTGCCGGCATCACCCAGGCGCGTCCCAGGACCAGCCACGGAGCCCGGCAGAAACCGCAGAGCACATCCGTGTCCCTGGGGCATTTTCTGTTTGGGAGAGAGGTTGAATGATACTTCCCAAAGGAAAACAATTCCCATCCTTCACGGCTCGCCTGTTTAACTCTGCCCATTTGCAGCTGCAGCTCTGGGAGAACTGCCCTTTTTTGCATTTCATTTAAAAAGCGCAGTGTCTCTCTAACCGTTTAAAAAGTTTAACAAGTCCCTGCACCTTTTCTCTCGCTTTTTTCCCTTCGCGTTTTCACGCCGTAACAGCTGTTTTTGCAGCCCGTTTGGAGCGCCGCCCGCTCGAGCGCGCGGGGATTCCCGTGCTGGCCGGGCACGCGCTCCCCGGCAGCGCCGGGGCTAGGGACGCGGGAGCCGGCTCGGGACGCGGGAGCCGGCCCGGCCCGTCTCGCGCCCGGCGCCCTCTCGAACTTTCCGCCGCCGCGGGCGCCGCCCGGGCCGCGCGCAGCGCCGCGGAGCCGCCACCCGCCGCGGGCGGCTCCTCGAGGGCTCCGCGGAGACCCCGCCCCCACTAAGCCCATTGGCCAGTGCCGCCGCCCTGCCCGCCTCCCATTCGCGGCGGGCGGTGCCCGTCAGGCGGCGGCCGCGGCCCCGCTCTAATTGCCGGGGCGCGGGCGCTCCTCGCCACAGGTAGCGACGCTGCAGCCGGCGCGCGGGGACCGGGACGCGCCGCCCGTAGCAGCTGCAGCCGGCGGGGGCAGCGCGGCCTGTTGCTGCCGC
>JAVCKT010019141.1:0-14059 GCA_032273925.1 Rhynchotus rufescens | reverse complement strand
CTGAAAACAGTCACTTTGAGGGTAACTTTGATATATTTAATCTAAGGCCTCAGGATTCTTAGAAATAAGTATGCTATATTTCTTACTAAATTCCTGATAGATCTTTCTGAATGATTGTGACAATAGTTATCTTTAACATCTCCTTTATGTAAGGAAAAAGTTGCCATATTCATCCACCATTTCCAACTTCCAAATCAACTAGCAAGTACTACAAATTCCTATCTAAATTTTGAAAGGTTTTGAAGTCAAATGCCCAGCCTGTGTGAGATTAGTGGAGCAACTCCAGAAATAACATTTCAGTAACAGCTGACACCATCAGACAAGCAGAAATATGGAACACAGAATTCAGTACCTCAGCTAATTACATCTGAATAAAGACTGACACTTTGCCTCTCTCCTTCACCTGCTGACTGAAAATTGATGCATCATTACCACCTCTGATACCTCTGATTACCACCACTGAGCCTAGAAACCATTAACTACTGCAAGACGGTATCTACAATAATAAAGTAAAAGCATCCTTTCTTAAGAGGTGTGCAAAATGGTACTTTGGTAGAGGAAATGCTAGATTTATAGACATCAAGTCAAACAAATCTGATGCAGTACATTAAGGAGTAGCAACAGAATTTAATATATTTGGAAATGGGAAATAAAAACTAATCAGATACACTGAGATATTTGGGTGCATTTTTGTTTCCTGCCTCATCACATTTAATACTGGGAAATACCATTTGTATGCTTAAGTTTTAGCTCTTACTCAGATTTCAGATCATTCTGAGCTAAACTTCTTGGAAACATAACATGGTTCATTTAATGTATTCTGTCCAGAATATGAGTGCTCTTTGGCATTTTCTGTCCTAAGGTACTCTACATCTTGAGTCTTCCTTCTTTCTGAAGTACATGAATTCACCTTGTTTGAAACACACTAAAACACTAATATGCAGTTTCTTCTCAATAATAGAAATTATACACATAAGAAAATAAAAACCTCTGTAAAATAAAGAAAAGAAGGTAGATAAGTCTTTCTAATTTGGAGCTATGTAATCTCTGACCTCGAAGATACTCAGCCTTGACTGGGAGGCTCTGTGCAACATGATCTAAGTAGGCCTTACACTGTGTGCTGCCTGGGACCAAATAACCCTATCACCTTCCAGTCTAAATTACTCTATGAGCTTACATGCCACTAAGAGCTAACTACAGAGTTCAAAAACTTCATCACTGAATACAACTTCCAAAAAATCTGAGAAAATACTTCAAAGCACTATGTTTAAGGGCTTCAGTGTTCTTTAATGTTCAATTACACAAAAGAGGGAAAAAATGCTGGAGATAAGAAATTGTCTTTATCATAACAAAGCAAGAAAAAAAACAAGACATTACAGCCCCATGAAACATCCCATAAAGTACCATCTATTAAATCCCTGAAGACTACTCAAATTTTAGGACAGGGATGACCATAAACCCCACCTGCAGAAAATGGTAGTACAAGTTCCAAGCTCTGAAAAAGGAGAAGCACCTAAAAATAAAAGCGAAAATAGGAAAGACCTGGATTTCTTACAGATCCATAGCAAAAGAGACACTCCTACCGCACTAAAGCATGTCAATATAGTATCTGGCAAATCCCGTCCAGTTAAGTGTTATACTTTAAAGGGTTAGGAACAAATCCTTGTTTGTTTCTTCGCCAGAGCAATAGCAAAAAAAAAAAAAAAAAAAAAGTCATTGACTTCTAGCACCAGAAGTGATTAAAAGATGGGTCTCATGTTTCAGGCATATGAAGAGAGAACGTTACAGCACTCAGTTCCAGATGGGTGCCAGATACCTGTACACCAAGGCTGCTGAGGACCAAAGAAAAAGCTGACGACTTCCCACAGGCAATTGAACAGCAGGACTCAGAAGATAACACTTAGCTACAACATAAGATACTTGCTCTTACTATAGTGTCAAAGCAACTTTACTAGAGATAGGTTCAGCTTTTTATTCAATACACATGTGCGTTTGTGAACACTGGGTGTGCTAGTGTTCACAGGTGAGCGGAGCCCGTGACTACTTCTGACTCATTTTATATATAATTCCTGTGCCTCCAGGGCAGTTCCTCCTCGAATGACAGGATGTGCATACATGAAGTAATTACTGAATACTGATGAGAACCTGATAATTGGTGCTGAAAATCTGCTTCTGTGCACGTGCTTGCCTTGTAGGTGGTGGTGATGATGTTGCGAAGGCCTTAAACTCCTGACTCTTGTCACACTATGTCACAGCTGTGTGTGTCAGTAACAGAAAGAGTAAAGCAAACTTCAGAGCATGCGGAGACAAACATGCCAAGTGCTTAATCATCTCCCCTCAGCCACGACATCAAACGCATGCAAAGCTTCAGAGGAAGATGATCTTAAAAAAAGCCATGCAAAGTTTAATAAATTGAGTTGTATCTTAATTATTGATTTCATTATTATAATACATAAGCACATATAGCCAGCTATGTTCCTTTGATTATTATTATTGAACAACATCTTCAGGCTAGGCAACATAATTGGACAAACACTGTGAACATGGAAATTCTGAACTGTGTGCATCTAACCATAAATATTTACCTTAGGATGTGATGTTTAATTACATTATGACCCTTTTAGGATCAAAGAGCTCAGTTTAATCTACCAAAAATAAATGATCAATTTTAACAAAATATGTCTATCCAGAATTTTCTATGAAAATGTATGTTCACATTTAATGAATAGATAGATACATAAATAAATAAAGCCTTAGCCTTTAGGTTAAATTTGTTATACCACTGCTGTGTTAATCCCAGGAAATGGATTAGGTCTTAGTGACCTTATATGATTAATTTTGCAAGGCTGATTTCATTGTCACATCCCTTTCTGACAATCACCTGGTTATCCTTACCTCAGAATTCTCTGCAGTGATTCTGCAGCAAGCTTCTATACATAACAGCAGGCTATCAGAAGCATCAGTGATCACTGTGTAGTACTTTGGGAAGTTGGAGAATGCTTAGAAGTCATTTCATTTACGTTTCATGTTCCAGTAAGTGCAATATGATCAAGTTACATTTACATAGTTATGATGAATCTTATGTAGTATCTTCCTTTCAAGTAAGGTACCATCACTATTGTACCGCAACTCACTTAGCTTCATCTTTCTCCTAAAATTTCCCTAAATTCAAATAACTCTAGGAAAATGCACAGATAGATGGCAATGGCGAATTAACAGTGAAAACAGCCAGCACCTGAGAGCAATTACAAAATCTTAAGGAAAGCAAAAAATCCGTGAAACCACAAGTTCTAAAAGTGCTTCCTGGTTTTGAGAAGTAGCAAACAGCCTGCTGAGGTGGATGATAATGTGGGGCTGCAAAACCATGCAATGCAAGTTGAAGAGCACAAGCAGAAACTCACCTCTACCTCTGTTCTTTGTAGCAGCCACTGGAAGCAAGGAAAAGATTGCACAAGAAGAAGAGAACAAAGATAGATTAGACAGAAGTCCTGAGTAAGGAAGAATACAGAGAAACTTTATCACTATTGATCTGAAGGTAACAAACACTATTTCTAGGATTATTTGGCCAATTTATTTGAGATAGTACAGTTCTAGGAGATAGGTCAGATCTATGTTTCTGTCAGGAGACCTGTGTTTAGAATTTAGAAAGGCATTTCCAAAACATACTTGAAAAGCATGGCAAGGAGTGCAGAAAAATCACATACCATTAAATACAAGCAGGTGACAATGCAGGTATAGGCATTTTTAAGTTTTAATCTTTTAACACATTTTGCCTTGCTAAAAACTAATTCTGAAGTACCTATAACACATGCCAGTCCTTTGTTCCTATATCTTGAAATGTTCATCTTTCATACAGTTGACACAAACACACACTAGTTAAACTTCAAGTATTCCAGTTATTTGTATATTTGTAGTCTACATCACACATTTTTTTGTTTTTCCCCTCTCTCCTCTCAGCACTGCATATAGTTTCTAATTGTTCTTGAACTATGAATTTACAAAGCAGAAGGAACAGGTGACATTCAAAAAATAGTTAAATAGGTCAATATTCAAACTCAAATGAAAAGGGGTCCTGGTTTTCTGGACAAAATAGCTCCTCTTGTTTCCCCTGAAACAGCATGGTTTCATGCTATTAATTCCAAAGACACAGCACTGTAATAAAAACAAGTAAGACAGGAGAGTAAAAATTCCCTCCCTGTCACATCTTCCCTGCCTTGTTTTCCTGTTTTTTGAGGTTCATGATTAATATTTCTGATACACAATATTAATCAGGACCTGAAGTGAAAATGGGATCATTCTGTTAGCTCTACATTGCACGACAGATACCAAGTCCTCAAGGGTCTTTAAACGCACAAGTGCACTTTAAAAAGACATTAATTCTAGAGTACCTTTATGAAGGCAAGGTACTTCAGAAAAAAAAAAAAAAGTAATTTCTTTTTATAAGAGGAAATTTGTAACGACTTTACAATTACAGTAGCGATGAAGATACAGAAAAGAGGAGAAAGACCAAATCCCCTTTCTGCTCTCTTGCTTCTCCTGTTCAAACATGAAGGCTTTAAACACCCACCTCAAATGTTTTTCAACTGTCAGCTATCTCACAAGTGATTCCTTACTGAGCTTACATAGGATATGCAGCAAAGGCCAAGATACTTTATAAGCAGAAGCGCCTTCACCTCACTCCCCCCCAAAAAATTTAAAAAAAAAAAGATAAAAAAGAGAGAAATTAACTGTGTAAATGCATCCAAGAAATACCAATTCCCTAGATTTTGTCATTCTTCCCTATTCCTTCCTCTACTCCCAGCTGCACCATTGTCCATTGCCACAGTCTGCTTGGTGGTGAGAATAAAATCCAAGAAATGAGCAATTCCAGCACATCCCAAATCACTGTTATTCCTGGAACAACTCTGCTTTCAGGAGATACCACAAATGCAGGCGTTTCTGCAGAGCTATGGTTTTAAAATTAGCTTTCCACAAAGCTGTTTAACATGATATACTCAGATGCAAAACATCCAGTAAATCTTACATGCTCTAAAAATCGTTTGAGTAGTAAACAAAATTAATGGTGCCATTCTAATTTTTTAATAAGTGAAGAGTTTCTCCTTCATGCAAATATAAGTTAATAATGAATGCATTGAGCTCATCAACCTGTTCATTTTTATACTCTTCCCTCTCTTCTTCAGTCCCAAGAATTACATCCATACAAACACATTGTCACTTCAAGCCAGAATAATAATTTAAACTTAACTTCAAGCTTAAGAAATATTTGGAAAGCCACTTTGGTACTTTAAAAGCAACAGGAGAATTTTAATTATATAGAGAGTAACTTAAAATAAGGTAAAACACATATACGCATATACACACACACGCATAAATATATCTATATTAAAAATATAATTCAACAACATTATGATTAGGAAACTTTGTCTTGAGACATGAGCTTTAGAATTATTACTCACTAGATATCAGTAAATAAAGAAAAGACATAAACAAGGTTGTACATTATAATTGGAAGTAGGACAGGTTACTAAGCTTGTTAGACCAATTATAATTCTCTGCATATTCAATAATAGAGGACTAGATGACAGTAATGTTCTTATAAATGTCATGTACAATACTTGTAAGTTTTTCCATTGACAGCATGGTCCAATTACAAGTCAATTGGTAAAGTTCATGCTGCACAACAGTCAAATTAACTAGAAAGGAATTTTCAGAATAAAATTCTATCTGCTGAAGGGAACTGGAGTTGTTTCCATCAACGACCCAACTTTTTGCTAACTAGCATGCTGGTGAATTCCCTTTCCTTGTTGTCAATGAGGTAGGCATTTCTCTTTTTTCCAAAGGTGAAATACTTCTCTTTTTCCCCTCTCTTGACTGTCAGGAAGGTTTCACTGTCAGGAGGGTTTCTTGTTTCTTGTTTTTTTTTTTTTTTCTCTCTCTCATCATTCTGAGCATGTTGCATGCAATGATGCTTACTGAAAAAGTAGTATTTCTGATGTAAAAAAGATACTATTTTTAACTTCAAAATGTTTCAAAATTTCTATCCACTTCTTTATTACTCCTACCTGAAAAGTTACAGAGAAGGAAACAAAGATACATATTTTTTTCAAATAAGCATCATCAACAATTAGCAGGGGCAGACTGACTTCTTAGTTACAGCAACAGATATGGAGGGGACTGTGTTTTTTTCAACTGAAGTCTGTTGCAAAACGAAATAAAAGTTTGATTAAATAACACAGTATCATTCATACAGTCATAGTATCAATCTTTCTGACTATCTTCAGGAAGACTCCTGATTCAGGAAAATTACTCTGTACTTTGTCTACCCATCTTTACTTCCTTGCTGGTGAAAGACAAGCTGTTCAAGACAGATACTCCCCAACTTGTATTTTTCAAGATGCTGTTTAAATTTGAAACTACAGTAATGTACATTAAATGGATTTTAAAGGTCAGTAGCATATAACATGAAAACTGCATTTTTTTTTTTTTTTTTTAAGGGGTCTGGCATGTTCTTGGGATGAATTAACAGGTCAATCAGGAAAGGGACAAAAAGAAAAGGCAATGACTTCCTATCTTGCCCCAAGTTCATGGCATTCTTTAAAAAACTAACACATTGCAAAGATATTTTCTTTCAGCTACTCTGGCCTCATCTTCCTCAGTATATTGATCGGCATATTCTACTTTTGAATAAGAGGTGGGGGAGAGAGAGAAAGGAGAAAAAAAAAAACAGGTAATGATCATTGTTGGAATCTGAAGACAAGTTTAACAATGAGAAAAGGAGAAAAAAGACCATATCCTCTGAAGCGACTCTAAGGTACATCAGACCTACTATATCTCTGGGCAAGACTGAGGAGAGAAAAAAGAAACCCGTTGTATTAAATTTCAGTTCTATTAATATTAAATAATAATTTTACTTTGTGAAGGCTGCTCTGGTAACAGTACAAAAACAGTACAAAAATTTTGTTTTCTAAGACCTAAGTAAAGGTCTCAGAGAGATAAAATCAAAGTAAAGCAGGAGCTCAAGGTCAGACACTTCAGGAAAGTTCATTCAGAGAGCAGGATAAAATATATGCCATACCCTGAATTGTGACAGTTAATTTTCACAGAACTCAGGTACTTAACTTTTTGTTTTGTTTGATAAGAAAAGCTTTTCTCCTGCAACAGTTCCATCTGAAACAATGGTTTTTAAAATTATTTTCTGTATGTAAAAAGGCTGGATTCAAATTCTGAAAACCCCAATATAAGCATGCTCCCAATATCAATAATATACTATGTTTTATTTTGCCGTGATACATCTTTCTGTCTTTTTCCTTTTTGTATGCCAGCAATTGTTAAATTACATTATTTGACAAATGGTGGCTACAAGATGCTCAATATTTTTTCCACACACAGCTGTCTTTACCCTGTTCATTTTTTGTGGACATTTTTAGATGGATTTGATATAGCATTTATTTTATTTTTCTCTTATACGTGATTTATTATTTGATTTAGGATCTATCTTTAGTCTTTGGGAAGAAGAAAAAAGCCATTGCAATTACTTCAATAGCTCAATAAAAGGGGAAAAATATTTCCTCTAGACGTCCTTCCTCTAGAAGACCTGATCTTTTATCTTAAAGTGAAAAGGAAAAAACAAACAAACAAACAAACAAAAATCCACACCTGTGAGTGAGACTTGAGATCAGTCTGTTTTTCTCATTTCACCTCCCTATTACACCTATTAAGAACTCTGCTAACTAGGAACAGCTGATCCAATATTTAAGTGCTAAAATAAATAGTTAGTTCAAGATCATTCTAAAGCACATTATATTCACTATCTCATGAACACAGCTCACTAGGATATTATGTTACTAACCCCAGTTTCAGCAAACAGGGCAGTCCTCTCATCTCCAATGAAAAGTAGAGGTATGAATGTTTATACAAGAGACCTATTTATTCAACTGCATGTTTATTCCAGTCTTAAAAGCCTACAAGAGCAAGAGATTTCAAAAATAAGCAGCATTGTTTATGGAGCAATATTCAATTAGAAATAGTAATTAAAAAAAAAATCATGCATAGGCATACATCACATATTTCTAACTTTCAAAGGAAAAAGAGATAATTTTCATACAACCTGGCACAACGTTTCCTATCAACTTTAGGATGATGATGACGACAATATTTTTCCCTTAGGATACACTGATATCTTGTCATTGGTCAAAAGGTCCCCTTTGGGGCAGAGATTTTGGCAAACATGGCAGCATGAGCCATGCTGCAGCACACTGGGTAGCTTCCTTTAACAGCAGCATTTTCTAAAACCCAGGTAAGGAGAAAGGAGCCACGACCAGGACTCCTGCCCAGGATTTTGCATTTCATGCATCAATGTAGACAATGCAATGGGGGCTTGAAAAGCCACCTATAGACAGCAGAGAGGCAGGAGGCCTTGGCAGTTCTTTCCAAATTACATGTTGAAGGCACCAACAAAGTAAACAAATAAAAAACATATATGCCACTCTATGTATGCCCTCATGGCTGTATTTGCTTACTACTCTTTTTCTGGTGAATCTGGTCTCACACAATTCTCTTCTTTACTAACCCCTATGCATTTTTATGGCTAACTTCTTTTTATATGTGAATTCTGCACAATTCACACATTTTTAAAATATCTATTAACTGTCTCTGTTAATATAATCAGAATATACATATCCTTAGTCAGTTCTTTTTCTACTTATTTATGGTTATTTTTCCTTTTAGAATATAAGTCTGTTCTTAAAAATATAATTGAACATGGGACAGAAATAACAGAAAAGCAATTCTGGGAGCGTTCTTAAGAGGCTAACAAGGGTATCCTCTGGGCTTGAAGCAGCAAGAATTATGTCTGGATCATTCCTAACAGATTGCCTAACATATTGTTAAAACCTTAAATGACAGGGACTCCACATGTTCCCCAGGTAATCTGTTTGAGTACACAGTTGTCTTCTTAATGCCAAATTGTTTTCCTGACATATAACCTGACCATCATTACAGACACTAAAGCAATTAATTAATCCTTCTCCTATCTCCAAAGAGTATAAATAACAAAAGAACATGGACTTCTTTAATATAGCCATTTGCATATTAGAAAATTTACTCTTTCTCTCATGTGAGTAAATAATCAAGCTTTTCCACACTTTATTATACCTGCTTTCTAATTTCCTCTTAATTCTTTTTCCTTTCTGCCTAGATTTTCACCTAGAATTTCACCTTTTCACCATTTTTTGTCTAAACCCACCTAAAACATTACTATAGGCAGCCAAGGTGGAGTTAGTGCAAAACAGAGTAATTATTTACAACCCCTGGCACCCAACCCTTCAGCCAGGGCCTCCAAAATAGCACTTGGCTCTAATGAAACAGCATCACATTGTGTTCAGGGCCACCATGGGCTTCTTGCTCCTCCTCTCCCAGCTGCTGCACAGCTATTGCCCATTTCCATTTCACAGGTCTGTTCTCTCCTTTTTGAACACAGGGCATCCCCCTTGTGCTTAGAAAATATTGCTTCTTTAAAGTTATTTTTCCTAAGGTATCCTTGAATACCAGTGGAGTCAATCCACTAATAAATACCAACAGAATGGTTAATCTAAAAGGTACAAATTTATTTCCAAGGAGTATACTGTATCACAATATTTTTGTATATTTGCTATTGTAGCTGAAGAACAGAATTATTCTTGGTAGTAGCAGCAGACTTTCAAATTCAATACCAGCAAGGTCATAAAGGACTTGGGTTGTATTCAATATGTCTACACTCAGTCCATAATTTGCAGTCAAATTAACAATTCTGCTGTTTAAAAACTACCTGTTCTAATGTCCCTCCTAAACACACCAGAAAAATTTGTAGGCAAGTCAGGAAAGAAAACAAAACCAACAAAAAAACCACCACTTCACAATGTAACGTGCAGACACTAATAACAAATGTTATTGCATCCCTCTGGGCCTAGGAAATCTATGAAATAGAAACTGACCACACACAGTATTAGTTCATCACATCACCCCTGACAGTAATAGTTCACTCTTCTGTTATTAAATAACAAATGAAGAAATATATATATATATATATATCTCAGAACATTTGCTGCTGCCTAATATATGCCCTGTGCTCTGCGAAAAAGACGACCGCCTGGAGAAGTTGCTTTTCAAGAAGAGTTTTCTGGACTGAACGCAGCAACTCCAGAGACTGTATTAAAGTTTTATTTCCTTGGTGGAGCTGAGAAAAGCAATGTGAAGAAAAAAAAATAGGTTCCAACATTTTGATCCTCCATCCATGTTTCTACTCTAAAATTCATTATTGGATAATGAAAGAGCTTTTTCCGGTGCTCAGAATCTTTCCAACCCAAGTGAAAATAGGTTTGTAAAATAGTAATTATTGAACGCAGATAACGAGAAGTAATTCTTATATTGAAATGAAAAAGCCAAAACAACCATAATCATGTTTCAGACTTCCTAATACGCTGCTAAACACTTAATATTTTAAAAATGACACTAGATTATTATGTTCAGTGAATTTTATTATGTCATACTAATCATAAAATATTGAAGTACACAGGGCTCCACTTTCTTTCTGAGAAGTAGACTATAAATATAGTAATTTTGTTCTCAATATTCATTCAGCTGGCATGATGGAGATCAGCAGAAGCATCTTATAACATAAACATCACTAGAGTTCAGGATTCCAGCTGTAGCTAATTCACATTAGCAATCGGAAATCCAGAACAGCGTATTAGAGTATAACAAAGCTTGAAGATGAGTATAATCATGCCCTAAAGGCTCCTCTTAAGGCATCCAGATAACATGATTTGCCTGTCTCAAAAAAGCCAGCTTCATGCATTTTGTAATACAACTGGACATATAACTTCTACAAGCAATGCAAGTTGAAAGCAAGCAATTTCATCACAACAGTTGGGTTTCTAAAATACTTGAAGCAAATTTCACTTGCAGATAAGTAATATGTATTGTAAACAACAGCAAATACAGCCTTTATACTTCATCATGGTAACAATGTTTTGCAAAATATTTTGAAAAACTCTCAGAATGAAAAAGCAGAAACAGAATGAAGCACTTGTAAGGCTTCATTATGTCTTGAAGCCTGACATTCATTATGTCAGACACATACACAATATTCAGTTCTGTCTTCTGTTCATTTAAACAGTTATTTCAAAACTTAAACCAAATATTAGAAAAGGCTTTGATATTCATTCATCACCTGCAGTGATCTATCAAAATTTGTCTTCATGCAAAATGTGGGTATATATAGACTTGAACAGCTTCTGTGCTATGTCAGACCTCCAAAAATAACAAAAAAGAAGTGATCCTGCTTAGCAAATTACTTAGGAACAAATAATTCATCATCAAATAACAGTGACTGGGCAGAAGCAGCTGTATCTAGTTAGCTTATCATGCCCAGGACCGTGCGAGGTTCAGCAAGAAAAAGGCATATTGAGGCTATGTTTCTATTGGTCCATGTTTCTATTATTTGCAGATCACTGCATGCAAAAACCTCAAAATTTTGTCATATCCATTTTTTCAACCCAAGAGCAACCTGTGACATTCATATTTCATGCTTTAAATATATATATATATCTCTCCTAAATTTAAGTCTCCAGCATTACAAGTACACAATTTCTGAGCCTACTATGCTTATACATATATTATACATATACATATACATATACATATGTATATGTATAATACATATATTATTTCAAGCTCAGATTATTTAGAAATCTTTAAGATATTTGAAAATAAGCCATGAGTTAACCAACATGAGATCAGAAACATCATAACTAAGGTCAAGAAGCTAGAAAGGCAAGGTTCTCCTTCTGTTACCTGCATGCATATAAATAATTCACCTGCTGAAAAGCCAGAAAAGGGTATGCGAAGGAAACTGGATTTTATTTTACAAGTATTCTGCCCTATTTGTTTCATTTAACATCATAACCTATGGGATATCTATATAAAGGTTACATTACAACCATAATAGATTGTTTTAAGAAGAAGGCTGTAATTGCTCTAAATATGATGCTATTAATATTGATCAGAGTCCCAATTTCCTTTGATCTGAGAACTAAAACCACTTCTATTCTTCATTTAATTATATTGCTATTCTACTGGGATCACTGGTAAGAAAGATTCATTTCTGAGTCAATATAAGCTAACAGCAGCCACCAGTAGCCTTGGCTCTCTGCATTGCTTTCAGGCTACTCCAAACAATAAAATTATTACAGTGCTGTTGGGTAAAGCTGGATTTTTAACTCTGGGGACTAAGTTCATATGCTGAAAAGCTCTCCCTCTCGATTACCAGGAGAAAGCCATATTGACATGTAAACTTTCTTCAGCTTGCATTTCTTCTGAGCTACTTTCAAAAGTAGTGTCTTAGGCCTGCAGCCTACCAAGGACAGGCTTCTTTTTCACAGTCACAGTGTTGAATTGAATAGCAGAAGTGGTTGCAAAGGTTTTGCTCTGTACTGGGGTGCTGGTGCTCTTCCTTATTTGCCCTCTGGTCCTGGTCTTTAGATATATGTAAATGGTTGGACACATTGGCCAGGGATCTCACCCACTCAGAGAACAGGCAGGGCGCAGGCCTAGCAGCCAGGCACACATGGTCCAGGTCATGACACATGGTCCACAGCCGTGGCAGAGCCCTAGGATTGCTCTTAGAGGCTCCTGGGAATAACTGAAGTGGGAATTTCACTTTAGTGGGACCAAAGTCCAAAGACTGAAGCTGTATATGAGGCACAGATCCTTCAAAGCTGACTCTAGAAGAGGTACAAAGATTAGATAGAAAGTTGAAGTAAAACTGATGGATAGCAAAACAGGAAGTTATGCAAAGCCAACAAGAAATACTCAGAGATGAATAAATAAATAAATAAATAAATAAATAAAAGAAACCACACAGAAGAGGAAAAAAAAAAAAAAAAAAGACAGGGTTAAACAAAAACAAAGGCAGAAGATTACAATCAGAGTTCCAAATCAGAAAGTAAAGGGAACCAAATGTGTTTGAAACATAGAAACTAGTCTAGAATTCTTCAAATTTCAAACTCCAATCTGCCTTATGCACAGGATTTCAATATTAAAAGAGAAAGAATTTCTAAATTGATAAGTGATACACTATTTAAGGTAATAGGTCATTTAAGTCAATAATAATCATAAATGAATACTTATAATAGGATTGAGAAGCAAATTTTGTGTTTTATTAATGATTTCCTTATCTTTACAAGTGGTCTCTGCCTGCACTTCTTGCTTCCTATACTGCCATAAAGTTATTAGATTACTCAACTTAAAAAAAAAGATTTGTATAAGAAAATTATACAAGCCAAATGAGCATGTATTTCTAACACTTCTCAGTTCTCATTATTGCTTTTTAAATCTCATTCTATTTCCCTTTATACATGAGTCAAAATACTCTCATTATTTAAAAGAATAAGCGTACATACACACACACACACACAACTACCTACAAAGTATAATGCATATTGGTATATTTGACAGAGAAAAAAAAACTTGCAAAGTCATAGAAATTTAAAGGTGAGGTATATGGACAAAATACTTTGAGAAACTTCTGAAAATAATTATTTTAGGAAGCTGTAATTTCTAGGCACAGTCCTCAGAAAGTGATTTTACAGGAACTGAAGCAGCTCTTGAGATCTTAATGCAACTCTTGAGGTCTTAACGACGAACTCCTGAGTCTTAGTTATGACTCCTAAAATCAAATATTTTTACTATCCACCGATGGAAAAAAAATGTAAACAACTAATTTGTGAATCCTGTCTGTTGACAGCTCTTCAACTGGGAGAGGACTGTAGAACAACTGCAGGTTGACTTTGATATATGGTGTGAGTTTTCTAACATCCTCATAAAACATGTGCTGTTCAAAAAACGACCCAATGTATTCCTCAGTAACGCAAACTGGAACTCCTTTTTTCAAGCAGACAAGGAGAAAAAAAAAAAAAAAAAAAGAAAAGGGGGGGAAAAAAAAAAAAAAAGCTATAAACCACCACCAAAGGCAGTAAAAAAAATTGATAATTGATAGTTATAAATTATTCATTGGCATCTC